>VZRE01002390.1:311602-322818 GCA_013396775.1 Cephalopterus ornatus
GCTGGGCTTAGCGCGGGCTCGGATTCAGCTCGGCCCGGCCCGGCCCGGCTCTGTTCAGTCCGGCTCGGCTCCACGGCACCATCCGGACCGGCACAAGCCGGGCCGGGTCGGGTCAGTGCTGATCGGAGCGGTGCCGTCCCGCAAAGGACGCTCCCCGCGCCCGTGGCACCCGCAGGACGAGGCGCCCATCCCCTTGATCCTGCCCGTGCTGACCCCCCGCCCGCCCCACGGCTGTGGCCGTGCCCTCGCCGATCCCAAGGGTGCCTGTTCCCATTCCTGTGCTCACACTGTGCCCGCGCCAGCCCCAGGGACAGTGTCACCTCTCGTGACCTGTTGAGTTACCACGGGCACGAGGCAGCAGGTTGCTCAGGACTGATGTGGGCTTCAGAGGAAGTAAAAGAACAAAACAGAAGGGTTGAAATTCCTGAGTGTTTTTACTGCCACAGCAGCCCAGCCACCCCTGGGAGTAACAGAAAGAAGGAAAATGACAGTGGCGAGGCCACCATTTGTCCCAGTGCCGATTTCCTCTTCCACAGCTGCATCCAGAACATCATTACTGGGTACCAACAGCTTTGAATTGCTTAAATAGAGATGAAGACACATCCTGCCCTGAAAAACATGGACAAAATAATGGAAACATGACTGTGCAGACAAGAGTGTTGCTGCTTCAAGCCTGTGAACGGGCTGAGTCCAGGAGGTAAGCAACAGTGATGCTTTTGCAGAAGCACTGCTGCCTTCCCAGTGCCCGTATCAGACACCAGGGTTATGGGCTGAGGAAGGGATGTACTGCTTGAGTGTGAGCAAGTCCAGCAAGGGGGTGACAGTGATGTGTTGGTTACTCCTTATCTGCCTGCTAATGCACTTTTTATCTCCTCCCTTAGGTGAGACCAATGTGGCAAAGCCTCTCTGGTACTTGAGCAACCTTCAAAGCAGCCTCCTGAGCTGTCGCCGCTGTCCTCACACGCGGCAGTTTATTGTTGCCTCACTGCCAGGTTTGGAGTCACTAGTGTGGCTTGGGTTTCTAATAATAAACCCTGTAACAACCATGTCAATCCAGTGCAGCCTGGAGAAGAGGAAATTAAGGGGAGACCTCATCGAGGTCTGAAGCTTTCTTACAAAGGGCAGTGGAGAGGCAGCTCCGATCTCTTCTCTCTGTGACCCAAGGGAATGTCTGGAGCTGTGTCAGGGAAAGTTTAGATTGGATATTAGGAAAAGGTTCTTCCCCCAGAGGGTGGTTGGGCACTGAACAGGCTCCCCAGGGCAGTGGTCACAGCCCCAAGGCTGCCAGAGCTCAAGGAGTATTTGGACAATGCTCTCAGGCACATGGTGACATTCCTAGGGTGTCCTGTGCTAGGCCACAGTGGGACTTCAGTGATCCTTGTGAGTCCCTTCCAACTGAGGATATTCTGTGATTCTATGATAATAACAACAGCACAATGCAGAACTGCTGAGCGTTCACAGTGGATCCCAAGCAAGTCAGGACTGGCAGCAAGACGCGAGCTCAGCCCTTGGAACACCAGCTGGTGCTACAAAAAGGCACTGATTTTTCAGACTTTCTCAAAGCCAAAGGGAGGAGGCATCTTGCTCAGTTTGTTCCCAGAAAATACTTAGACATACATTCCTGAGGAGGGCGAGTAGCACACAGAGCAGCTTTCCCAGCCCTCTAATAACAGGGAAGTTGCTTCCACCTGAGAAGGTGCAGTGGGAACCTGACTGCAGAGGCAGCACGTGCAGAATTGCCTCCTGCCAGGCAACGGGCCCTGGAGCCAGATGCTGTACAAACCCTGCCTTTTTTCTGCACCTGGGCCTTGTCCTCTTGGCAAGAACTTCCCAGCTGATCAGAGCAGCTTCCTTTTATCTACATCTTCTCCCATCACTGCTCCAGGAGCCACTGGGCTGTCCTCAGGAGGAGGAACAACCCCGTGCAGGTCACATTGTGTCACTGAGCCAGACACTCACTGGCACTCTGAGGAGGCTGAAGGGAGGCTGACACCTCTGCTCTGAGGGTAAAAACCCTGAGAGGGGGATGCAGGGGAGTTGAGTGGCTCCTTCCCATTTCACTCCCACTGATCACTGCCCAGCCCCTCTAGGACAGGGCTCTCAGGAGGCATTGCCTCAGCTGCTGGCACAGCACAGAGGTTCAGAAGATGATGTTCTGACAGAGATTGTCTGTTTTCATGGGCAGCTGCTGTCTGATCACTTTAATCCCCCCATGCTGCTTACCTCCATAAAGGAGGGATAACACTGCTTGGGGAGGGCTGCATGGCTGATGTTTTAAATTGGCCTGTAATGTTTGACAGTGTCTTGAGCAGGCAAAGGGCTATTGAGCATCACGTTGCCCAAAATAGCCCCTGCATAATCCTGGACTTTCCTGTGTCAGTGTCATGCTCTGGACAAAGGCCTGATTAGGCTAAATTTTCTTAACATTTTTTCCACAGTTGCAATATCACAAAGAGCACAGATTTCACAAAGAGATTTGGAGCCAAAATGGATCGATCTTGACCTGAAGAAAGACTTCTTTATTCTTCCGTGCAGTCTGGCTAGCAGTGACCATAGTAAGGATTCCTTTAAAACACAAACATCTGTCTCTGCTGGGAAGCAAACTGAGGTTCACCAACTCACTCCATGCCAAGACCACCAAGCAGCTGTCAGGCAGGGCTAACCCTTAGCATGTGTTATTGGCCTGGAACCAAACCCCTTCAGCAAAGAAAGCATTAGCTCCCTTATACTCCCACACGTCAGCTCTAGGGACACAGCATCTGCATGACGAGCCAGCCACACAGCTCCATGGTGCAGTTTTCCCAGCAAGAAATGAGGAGAAACACATTGCTTTGGAGTCCAGCCCCATGTACACACCCTTGGTCATTTCTGCAGAGGTAGAAGATCTGGTAAGGGCTGGGTCAGATTGGCCTCACATCTGCAGAAGCAGTAAGAGGATGTCAGCCTTAACTCCAAAGCTGAGCACTGCTCTAGGTACAGACACCAGAGAGAGGTTACATGAGGCCACATTCCCCCAGCAACAAAGCAGTGAATTACTTCAGTGAGTACGAAAACATGCCCTTTGCATTCCTATCCTCTCCCCAAAAGCCCTCGCTCTGAGAGCCCTGGAAGAATAACTCAGTACGCAGAACACAAAGAAATGAGAGCAGCCCATACACAGGCAGAGCACTGGGGAGATTGCCAGGGGCACATCTGGGCTCAGCCCACCCCCTGCCAGCACGAAGAGCAGTTGTGTTGCCAGTCCTCAGGTGGCTGTGCACTGGCAGGTGGTTATGGAGAAACCCTTGAGATTGCCTGTCCCCTTGCACTGCTGTAGAGATGCTTGGAAAAGATGCAGACACACGGGTGCAGAAGACACCTTGGATGGAGCAGTGTCTGGTAGTAAGAATCAGGCCCTCATTAATGCAGTGATATATTTAGTTCTGTCAATGTGATCCTCAAAAACACATCTTTTCCTTTCTGAAACTCTGACAAATGCAGTAAATAGCAATAATGTTTAGCTGGTTTTGCAGCAATTTCATCAGATCTCAAAGCATTTCACAACCCTTGATCCCCAAACTGGAGAGAACCCAATCCCCAAGGAAGGCGAGAAATAATGTTTCCATCCCGGCCACTCAGTGTACAACCCCCCACATTTCCCAGTGCTCAGAATGGGTTTGTATCCCACAAGTGTCCCTGCCCATGGCAGGGGGTTGGAACGAGATGATCTTTAAGGTCCCTTCCAACCCAAACCATTCTGTGATTCTATGAGGTTACTCAAAACCTTGGTTGCTCTGGGTGCCTCCCCCTCCACACTGAAGATGCTGTTGAAGAGCAAAGAGTTACTTTTAGTCACTTTACATTTTTCAGTGCACAACTCAGTTAAGGGCCACTTGCAAAATGACAAAACTTGGTTCTCTCTGGGAAGAACATCTGAGTGATGTGACAGATTAGCACAGTTGATTCAAGCGAGGTTCCCTCCAGCATCACTTGAATCCTGCCCTTGGATGACTTCAGCAGGCTAGGTTCTTCCTCTGCTTTTCCAGCATTCTCTCTCTCTGTAAAAAGCAGATAACAATACTGAATTCTCCCCTCAGGATGCTGTGGCAATTAAACAGAAACTTATTCCTAAAAAAATTAAGGGATTACTAAAAATGCTCTGAAAACACAGTTATAAGGACTGGATGCCTCAGTTGTGCCATTACCTTTGTTCTTGTTAGAATCCCCTCATGCTGGTTTGGCAGAGACACGCAGTAAATACTTCTGCTTTGAATTTCACAGAATCACAGAATCATTTATGTTGGAAAAGAGCTCCGAGGTCATCAAGTTCAACCTTTGACCCATCCCCACCTTGTCAACTAGACCAGAGCACTGAGTGTCCAGTCGTTCCTTGGACACCTCCAGGGATGGGGACTCCACCACCTCCCTGGGCAGCCCCTTCCAATGCCTGACAATGCTTTCTTTGAAGAAATTATTCCTGATGTCCAACATGAATCTCTCCTAGTGCAGCTTGAGGACATTTCCTCTTGTGCTCTCTCTTCTTTCCAGGGAGCAGAGCCTGACCCCCACCTGGCTCCCCACTCCTTGTCAGGGCATTTTAGAGAGCAAGAAGGTCCCCCTTGAGCTCCTTTTCTCCAGACTGAGACCCTCCAGCTCCCTCAGCTGCTCCTCACATGGCTGACCTCCAGACCCTTCCCCATCTCGGTTGCCTTTCCCTGGACACTCTCCAGCCCCCTTTCTTGCCTTGAAGGGCCCAGACCTGGACACAGCACTCAAGGTGTGGCCTCCCCGGTGCCCAGCACAGAGGGACAATCACTGCCCTGGTCCTGCTGGCCACACTACTATTAATACACGCCAAGATGCCATTGGCCTTCGTGCCCACCTGGGCTCATGTTCAGCTGCTGTCCACCAGCACCCCCAGATCCTTTTCCGCCGGGTTTTCAGTCACTCCTCTCTCCGGGAGCGGGGAACCCTCTCCGGGCGCCGGCGCTGCGGGGATCCCCCACTAGAGGGGAGCTTCTCCCTACAAACCGCCTGTCCTGCAGTGGCAGGAGGAGCACGTCTCAGGCTAAACTGGGAGAGGGATTTGCGCGGGTTGGCTTCAAGAAAAACGGTCCTGGCGAGCACCGTCAATGGAGGGAAGGAGTTTCTGCCTCGGCTTAGCTCGTGGGAAGGGGCTTGTGGCATCTGCTGATGGTTCCATGCACACCCACAGCCCTGCTGGTACCTCAGTGTTCACCTCTGGAGGTGGATAATGTCCCTGCAGCTGCACAGACGTACAAAACCAATGTCAAGGATATACAGAAGCGATGTCAAGGCAGCCAGCAACAGCCAAAGAAGGATGACATTTTTCCAGTGAGCTAGTCCAGGGTCCTCCCCAGACAAAGCTGAACACTTTCATGTCATGACACGGTTTTGCAAGATGTCAAAAACTCTGGGAAAGATTTCAGTGTGGGGAAGCTCTCTGGAGTAACCACAGATCCTGCAGGAGGAGGGAAGGGAGGTGATACCATGCAGACATCCCTTCACCTTCCACTGCTGCCTCCTGCAAACGATCTTCCCTAGGACACGAGTGGGCAGGAGGGCATAGAGATCCTTGCTGAGGCAACAGCAGGCTTTTCAGACACCTCTGGCAGGTCATGCATTGACCCAAATGTCATCTGAGAAGATCATGGAAACCCAAAAGAGAGAAAAAAAAGCACGTGCCTGCAAGGCCACATGAAATGAGATCGCTGGCCCAGGGCTTTGTCCCCCAGAGGCTCCCCAAGCCATCGTCTGAAGCGAGCCGTGCCGATTCATAGCCCAGCCCAGCAGAGGGCACACAGACACACAGAACAGGCTGGAATTACAGACACGGTTAATAGAGCGGCACCCAACACCTCCCAGCCACAGTGCCAAGTTTTATTGGGCTGAGCATGACAGGATGATGTTTCTAATGGCACTTTTCACCTCAGAGCTCATTCAAGGCTGGACATTCCCATTTCTGGGCCTGCTTTTTATGTTCAGTGGATGCAGACAAGTGTACATGCATTACCCTGAGGACTCGTGTGCACTCTCTGCAGCCTGTCCATACTGAGAGGTGCTCCTCTAACCCATTCATCTTGTTCCCTCAGCCACAGCAAACCTCTCTTCGGCAGCTCCCCACTGCCTACAGCCCATTCAGGTGAACACTGTTCTGGCCTCGTGATATCCAGGAATCACATACGAGTGTCCCAGCTCCTTGAATTCAGCCTGAAAAAAGATTTCTATGCAGGAAAAAAGATCCTTCCAGAGAACACAATGAGCAAGGTAGCCTTATTTAAACTCCTAGCAGTTATTTATTTACTCATTTTGCCACAGCTATTTTAGAGGTGGTCATATGAGAAGCAAACTAAAAAAAACTCTTTCGGCTAATGTGACAGTGAAACCAGACGAGATGAATCTCTCTGAAGGTGGGATTGTGTCTCTGTGGGTGGCTTAGGTGGCTTCAGCCCAGCTCTCTGGGATGAACAGTGGTGTGACAGTGACAACAGCACTGTACAACAGCCTAAGGCAGGACATGAAAAACCAAAAGTCAAATCATATTTAATGGGGTTCTCATCAACCTTTCTACCAGACTGAATATCAGGGGTGACATTTTCTCATCACACCTTGAAGATATGTTGTTTACTACTGCTGATACAATGCCATGTAAGAGTGGGGTAGTGCTGCAGGTTTCAGAGCAACACAGACAAGTGCCAGCAACAGTTTGACGTGGGGCTGGAAGTCCAGATGTGTCAGGTGTCTGAGAGCTTCTGCTTTGACTTAGCATGAGTCACTCCATCACTCCCATAAGTCATAGGATTTAGTGGACTCTCCTTTCAGATGGAAAGAAATGGTGGAAAATGTGCTAAGGGATATTTCAAATTGAGTCGGAAGATGATAAAAGCACTGGCATTTGGTGCCTGGGAACTGGCAGAGGTACTTAAGGGACCTGAGCACCACTTCTCTCTATCCCTTTCTCTCTCTCTCTCTCCTTCACTGACTTTCTGGATGATTTTTAACAGGTCATGACTCAGTCACCTCTTTCTTTTGTGTAAAGATGGTGGAGACTCACCTCCTTGATAAAGCACAGCAGGTTCTACAGTAGATGTGACTCCTGAGTGAATAAGAGCCTGAGATCACTGAAACCCGTCATACCTCCGTGGTGGTCACTGCTGACGAAATGTCTCACCGAGTGGCAACTTATTTACTAACAAACTGGACACATCCGCTGGTCACTCAGCAGGTCCTTTCTGGGCTGACACTGCTGGGCCTCCCAGAGAGGCCATTCACAAGGGCACAGCAGAGGTTTCCTCCCCAGGAGGCAGAATTTTGATTGAAAAGAGGCACATGGGTTTATTTTTCTTCCTTAATAGGTTCCAAATGGCCTGTTAATGTCCCACCATGGCTCTGGAGGTGCAGGTCAGCGAGTCACAACCTGCTTTTCTCCTCCTTAGTTCTCTCTGCAGTATAGATTTGCATCTAGGTTTCCACCGTGAAAGCCTTGAGTTATCCGAGCATACATTTTAGTGTGTCCTGGGAACACACAGCTCAAGGCCACACAGAGCAGAGCCCCTCAGTGACAAAAATGACACAGATACAGCACAGCTGAGACAAACCTCTCCCAGGGCCAAGGAAGGGACTCGCTTTACCCAGCAAATAAAGCCCAGAAAATAAAGCCCAGAAAAAAAGATCAAGCAGCAAATAAAATTAGCACTGTGGGCAGCACTTACCCTGCCAAGAGCTTATTTAGTGTGGGAAGGGGAAGTGCTGGAGGTAGCATGACCAAGGTATGTGGGAGGAGGCAGAGAAGGAAAGCTGATCCATCGTATTACTTTGCACTGCTTCAAAATAGGAGACCCAGCAGCCAGAGGGGGAGGCTATAAATGGCTGGTCAACTGAGGAGGGAGAAAAGGACTTGCTGTGTCTGCAGCACTCAGCGAGCCTGAGAGTGCACGGCCAGAAGGGTTAAGAGAACGCAATTGTGCAAGCAGATTTTAAAAGACTGTCTGTCTTTTTTTCTATTAATGGCATTTGAAGTTATGATAGCATTGATTTACCTCAGCTCCTGCTGCATGGCATCAGCTGGACAGTCTTGGACCAGTCAGATGGACTCAGCAGGACTGCCTCTCCCTCCCTCCCTCCCAGGCCATGTTGGCCAAGTTGTTTCCATCCACATCAGAGGCAGGACACTGATAGGGCAAAGGATACGATCCATTGTGAGGGCTGCCTTTCCTGGCATGCCCATCTGCACCCCCTCTCCCAACCCCCCAGTTTTCTCTGCCACCTAAAACAGTTTTCAGGTTCCTCCTAAAAGAAGGTTGTACAGAGGACGACCAGCTGCCCTGTGCCAAGTCTGCATGTAGCCTGGGACTCTCCTGCACCTCTGATCCTGGTTTCCACGCACTGGAAGGAGCACTGGTACCTCTGGGGTGGCAGGGACTGGCATGAGGTGCACAGCAGTGTCCTTTCCAGGAAGGCTGTGGGGTTGGGTTTAGGCGGGTGGTACCTACTCACACTTGTCTTTTTGTGGGTCAGAGTCCCCTCCTGAGCTCCCACAGTTCAGGATGGCCAAACACAGAAGACTAGTTGGGCCCACTCTGCAGATAGGCAGCAGATGTGACAGACATGAGCTCACATTTCCCTGGAGTTCCCTGCAACTTTACTCCCCTTCTGAAGTGTATTCCACGACTCAGAAACCCTCTGGATCTAAGGTCCAAGTGAAAGCCTTCAAGACCAAGTTGGACGGAGCTCTGAGCAACCCAGTCTAGTGGGAGGTGTCCTACCCATGGCAGGAGGTTGGAACTAGATGATCTTTAAGGTCTCTTCTAACCCAAGCCATTCTGTGATTCTATGATGGATTCTATGATTCTGTGACCTTCTCCTGGGGCAGTAGCTAACCCCCTTACTTCTCCCTTTGATCCTGTGAAGGCTCAAGGGGGACAGCAGATGACTTGCACATCTGTGACCAGAGGCTCCAGGCCGTGCCCAAATGAAGTGAATGGGAGGTTACTGCTGAGTTGTCAGTGCAGGAGGCAGAGCAGGACAGGCAGCACTGAGGCTCCTGCCCTGCCTGCATAGCCAGTTTCAGGGGACGGCTGGGCCAGGGAGGTTCCCTGACTGTCCAGACCAGAGCAGCACTGCCTGAAACACTCCCTGTTGCAAGGGGTGGAAGTTTTCAGAGCATCCATAATAATCCCTTCATGGGCCCACATCCATTTCCTGGAAACTTTGCCTTTTTCTGTGCTATGAAGCCTGGGCAAGCCTGAAAAACCCGTCTGGTTTTGTTTCACGTTGATTTTTTATAATTTTTTTTTCTCTTTGCACGGGTGCCAGCGCTGCTGTGCTGTTGCTATGTTTTGTGGTGGTTAAGCACAGCACAGTTCTCACTGCCAGCGCTGACGCGAACCCTGAGAATCTGGAACAAGTCAAACCAGCCCTGCAGCGCTGCAGGGAGAGTGTGGGGCTGCTCCTGCCCCACAGTCCCCTCCTCACACCCCCAGCACCCTCCAGAGAGGCCAGGAGGGGAGAAGAAAAGTGGCGGCTCCACATCTCAAAGGGGTTAAAACTTTTCAGGGAAGGCTGTCACCAACAACAGCCCCAAAAGAGCTGGAGCTTAGCTAAAAACCTTCTTGACGACAGTGAATTTTTAGACCCTCCAAGCTGAGGTTGGGATAAGAAGGTTGTAGGCAGGGGTGGGTCAGCCTCTTCTCCCAAGCAACAAGTGACAGGACAATAGGAAATGGCTTCAAGCTCTGCCAGGGGAGGTTCAGGTTGGACATCAGGAGGAATTTCTCCACAGAACGGGTTGTTAAACTTTGGAATGGGCTGCCCAGGGAGGTGTGGAGTCACCATCCCTCAAGGTGTTCAAGAAACAACTGGACGTGGCACTCAATCCTCTGGTCGACTTGACAAGGTGGTGATGGGTCACAGGTTGGACTCAATTTTGAAGGTCTTTTCCAACATAAATGATCCTATGATTCTCTGACACTGGCAACACTGCACGTGGAGAACATTCCCAGCATGGGTCCATGGGTCTGACACCCTGCAGGGACATCACCCAAAGCTTTCAGGGCTGCATGTGCTGTTTCACAAGGCAGACACCCAGTACGAGTCCCCAGACCCTCATCACCCCACTCCCACCCACTGTGGGGTGCACAGGGCAGGAGGAAGGGGCTGAGGTGCTCCCCCCACCAGCTCCCTGTGCGTCAGGAGAAGCGCAGGGCTGCTGCTGGGATTGCAAAACACTCGCCTGTGCCGTGTTTGAGGCTGGTTTTTGCCAACGTTACTAGGGTACAGGAGTGACTAATTCTCTCCGAACTTTCAGTTTCAGCCCCAAGCATTACATTTCAGAGGGATCTGGTGTGTGTTTTATGGGTAAAAATCCCTGAGACAGCTCAGTGCTGTGGCTATCTAGGGCAGAAATACCCAGATCCAGAGATCAGCCTCATCACCCTGGTGCTGCGCAAAGCTGGCAGAACCAAGCCTGGCCCCAGAATGCAGATGGGGCGGGAATGAGCACGCTGTCCCCTCTCCAACTTTCCTACAGCTGCTGAAGTACTGCTGGCCAAAAAAATCATTTGCGTTCTTGTAAGGCAAATGAAAGAAATGCTGCAAAAAGGAGAAAGTTTGCAGGCAGAACACTGAGCAAAATACAGTGAGCAACAGACCTTTTAAGTAACTTCCATAAAAGCAAACTCTGGACACTCATTAGACCTTAATCAGCAAATAGGGGCAGAAAGAGGGGTGAAGGGCACAAGGACGTGGATGATCTTACTTGTGGGGAACCTGTTTTCAAGCACCAGCCTGTGCATCCCTCCTACTTTCCAGGAGTCCTCAAGGAAGCCGTGGGGCTCTGTCCTGCCTGGCAGACACAGCAGCGCTCTGCACATGCTGGAAAAGTACAGCCGCTGCGAGAAGTCTCTGGATGAAGGCTCCGGGGCAGGGAGGGGGGGGTTTGCTTCCACCCTGGCGTGTGAAAAGGAATACGGGTCTGGAAAGGTGCCATGGAAATGGTTTTCAATAACAGCCTCTGGAGACAGGCTCATGTACCAGGGGTAGGGGCGGGGGGGGCCCCACACAGCTATGGGAGGAATGTCCCCTCAGGAACTCGCTGTTCCTTCCTGCTGCACCGACGTCACTGGGCAGTGCTGGAGTCAGGCAGGAAGGCTCTCACAGCCCCTCTGCTCCCAGCATCCTCCTCCAGCATGGATCCTGCGTGCTCAGCCCCACACGAA
>VZRE01002390.1:322892-336186 GCA_013396775.1 Cephalopterus ornatus
AGCCAGCTGCTTCCATTGCTGCTGATGAGCTAAAGAGAGGCCAGGGGCACACACACTTCTTCCAGTGTCATGGGCAAAGACCAGAGCTTTGAGTGCCACATCCAGTCATTCCTTGAACACCTCCAGGGATGGGGACTCCACTTCTGCCCCGAGCAGCCCCTTCTACCACTTAACAATCCTTTCAGTGATGTGCTCATCATCATTCTTCCTGATGTCCAACTTGAACCTCACCTGCTGCAGCTTGAGGCCATTTCCCCTTGTCCTGTCCCTTGTTCCCTGGGAGCAGAGCCTGANTGGCTATTTCATCTATGTGTTCAGCAGGAGGAGGCCGTTCCCTGCCCATATGCAGAGACTTGAGAGGTCCCCTCCCATGTGCAGAGATAACCCAGCAAGGAGCATGCCAGCAACAAGCTCCTGTGCCGGCAGTGATCACAGAATCATTTAGATTGGAAAAGATCTCCGAAGCCTAACAAGTCCAATCTGTGACCAATCACCACCTTGGTCAAACAGACCAGAGCTTTGAGTGCCACATCCAGTCATTCCTTGAACACCTCCAGGGATGGGGACTCCACTTCTGCCCCGAGCAGCCCCTTCTACCACTTAACAATCCTTTCAGTGATGTGCTCATCATCATTCTTCCTGATGTCCAACTTGAACCTCACCTGCTGCAGCTTGAGGCCATTTCCCCTTGTCCTGTCCCTTGTTCCCTGGGAGCAGAGCCTGACCCCCACCTGGCTCCACCCTCCTGTCAGGGAGTTGGAGAGAGTGAGAAGGTCCCCCCTGGCATGGACACTGCCCAGGAGCATCTTGCTGCTTGTCTGGAGAGCCGACCCTGTGACACCCACACTCCCCTCACTCCCCGTGCAGGCTCTGCACCCCCGGCTGCAAAGCCACTCCTGCAGAGTGGTCAGCACAGCAGCTGGGCCATCACTTTTTATAGCCACTGAGCTCCACCACCTCACCTGAACTTTGCAGCATGAGGGAACAGCAGTTCCTACAGCTTAGGAAGAGGATAAACATATCAGAGCAGCCTCCAGGCAACGGGACAAACAGCGCGGTGCATCTGCAAGCATGGCCCTGCGCCTTTGGCCGTGACAAGCAGCGGCTCAGCTGGACACCACGCTCCTTGCAAAGCCACTTCTCATCCCTTTAGGTACTTTTCAGAGACCCATTACTGGCTTGGAGAGGAGAAGGAGGGGAGGAAAATTGAGATCTCCGGCCAGATCTAGGATTGGTGATTTGGTACAAAGCCAGGTTGAAAGGGGAACAGCCTGCAGCAACTGGTCTCACTTCTGACGCGGTGATATCTTATATCCACTTATGTCATTGTCAGAAGGGCAACAGAAGGGAGAATCAGCATCTCTTCTCCAAGGGTTAAACTGCCTTCCTGAATGGAAACTGGCTCTTGCAGGGGAAGGGGGAAATGGAGCAACAAATCAGCCAAGGCTGCAACACTGGGTGAGCAGCCTGAGCAAGCACTGTGACAGATTCCAGGCTCTCCACTGCAGACAATATTCACCCTTTATTCACCCAAATAAAGCACTCAGCTCTGCAGCTTTACCTCACTCAATTCCTCCTTCCCTCTCTGTTTCTCACAGTTGCATAAGGAACAAACAAGGTCTCAAAGACTGAAAATGCTGTGGCACCATGTGCAGAACCTGCCCATGGAAGTGAAGTGCCCCAGCTGGTTGCAAGAGATATCCAGCTGCAGCACTGCACAGCCCAGCACAGCACAGTCCAGTTTGTTGGGAATGGAGACCTCACTGAGAAACAATCCTTGGAAAGTTCTCCCCCTGAAGGACCCCATCTGGACACGAGTGCCTAGCTCTTGGTGCGAACACAAGTCAGAAACATTTCATCCAGTCTCAAAAAACCTAAATATTCCTCCAAAAGAACATCACAAAGAAAAAGCTATCAGTCTTGTGACGGACTTTGGAAATCCCAAGTATTTCCACTTTGAATTTATGGTTGAGGAAAAGCTCTCCCTGGTGCACAAGTGAGAGGAGGTAAGAGAACAATATGTTTCAGAGAATAGGACTTGAATTAACACCACAATTAGTGTCACATTGTGGCACATTTTATGCCAATTGCCATTGCAGAGAGGGTTCTTATAAGGCAGCCGAAAAATTAAGAATGGCAAATTCTTCTTAAACTTCAAAGAAAACTCTTTTACATCCTCTTCTATCTTCTCAGAAGCCTTTGTGTCATCACTAGTCCAGGAAGAAGGAAACACTTCATACCTCCAGTTTCAGATGTTGCACTGGCAAAACCCACAGCCGTGAGGAGTCAATCCATGGCCCTGCACATCATTTTCTGCTTGTAAAAATAGGTTCCTGCAGTGAGCAGCCTGGCAGACCATAGTCCATCTGCTTCAGCACCTGGAGGCAGGAGCAGAGCTTTCCTTTTGCTACCCCAGGAATGTGACATCCCCACTATAATGGAGCCTGCAGCACTATTCTGGGCCTCTTGGTATCACTGCAAGGCACGTAGTAAACAAACAACTCCTTTTGGTAAATTCTTTTTAGGAGTTTCTTTAAGCCCTGGAGAACAAATGGTGTTCTCCTGCTCTTGAGATCTAGTTGATCTGGATTTAAAAACGGGTCCAAAATTGGTGAAAGCAACCAGCAAGTTTACAGCTCTGCATTTAGCATCCCTGTTCATCCCTTTCAGCCTCATTAAATGTTTTGGAATCTCAAACTTCCCCAGCAGCCTATTTCAAACAAATGCAAAGCCCTCCAGTGTCCTCAACAAACCCCAGCTGTAAACCAAACCCAGGCCTTTTTGATTCCTGATCCATGAGCAAACCATTGGCAACGAGCATTGGAGAGCAGCAGCAAGCAAAGATCTTTCCCTCTGGGCAAGACCTTCATGGCCACCAGCTCTCCCTGCTTCTTCTTGTGCCTCTCTTCCAGTTGTGCCCAGCTGTTTCTTTCTCTCCCTGCCTCCAAACCCATGTGTTTCATACGAAAAAAATCTCTGCACCCTCCACCCAGGAAGATCGTTTTGCACCAGAAATAGAGCATGCTATACTTGGGATGCAGCCCAGGCGTCTTAAAAATAGCTCAGCGTGTAGCTCGTGGTGCCACGTACGGCTGTGCCAGCTGCCTGGACAGACGGACGGGGTGCCAGTGGGCAGGCCCTCCCCTCGCAAGGCCATAAATGACCATGGTGCTCCCCAGCAAACCAATTGGTGCCTGGCAGGGAGGGCAGGCTGGGCAGCATCCCGCTGTGCCCGACTGAGCGCTGCCTGCCTGCCTCCTCCCTGCCTTCCCCAGGCCCCTTCTCCCTGTGCACTCCACATTCCTGCTGCCCATGGAAGGCATTAACACCAGATAAAAGTATGAGGAGCCCAAATGGAGCACCCTGACGTCAGCCATCCCTGGAGCCTGGAAGGGAAGCTGTAAACAGAGGAACAAAAGGCAGTTATAAACAACCATCTTCATTGGCGCCTGCGGACCGGCATTTAAAGGATAAAGAGAAACTAGGGAAGGTGCTGAAATCTGGGGGCTGCTCAGCGCTGAGATGTCTGCTGGCTCCGCGAGGGAGGAAAATCTCCTAATGGAGTGGGAAGAGTGAGAGACAAAGATCGAAAGGATTTTTTTTCTCCTTGCAAATAGCTTTGTTTCCTTCTGTTCCTCCCAGTCAGTAGGAAAGGGTGGGGACTATTGTTCGATCCTGCTGTTCAGCTGGCTTCTTGCACAGCTCCCAGGGCAGCCAGAAATCCTGCGGCTCAAAGCATCCCGGTGATGCAACAGACGTTCCAGTCCAGCTACAGCAGCCGACAGGGTTTCAGCATTTGACCAGCTTCGACTGTCCCACTCACCCTGTGCTAAACCCAGCAGATGCTGCAGTTTGCATTAGTGCACTTTGGAAATCCCTGAGCAGTTGGATTCTTTATAACCAGCTCCCAATGAGACCTACAGGTGTTGCCAGATGTCATCTCCTCTCCTGAGGTGCCAGGTGTGGTCCACCTAGACCTTGGAGTGGGAGAAGCAGCCATCGCACAGGCATGGTTATAGGATCACAGAATGGTTTGGGTTGTAAAGAAGCTTAAAGATCATCCAGTTCCAACCCCCTGCCATGGGCAGGGACACCTTCCACTATCCCAGGTTGCTCCAAGCCCTGTCCAACCTGGCCTTGAACACTTCCAGGGATGGGGCAGCCACAGCTTCTCTGGGCAACCTGTGCCAGGGCCTCACCACCCTCACAGGGAAGAATTTCTTCCATACAGCTAAGTTAAAATTCCCCTCCAGGATCCTTGCAGGCTGCAGAAGAGCCAGGCTGGCACAGGGACCATCAGCTGGGAGCTTTGATCTCCCAGCAAAGCCCAACCACGCAGGGGAAATGCCACATGTGCCCAGACACAGACAGAGTTCACAACTGATGTTATCGCAGCCGACACGTGTAGGACTCATGTCTTTGTTTTAACAACAAAGACCAAGAAAACATCCTGTAATGTAACATTTAAACCAGCGCTTACGTGATTGAAAAAGAAAGACCCACCAGCCACGGTTACATAGTTTAGGCCACTTGTTTATATTGACAGTGTTCCCGTTGCCTGGCTAATGGGAACAAGTGCTGGGCACTTTAAATCACTGAAAAGTAGCAAAGTTCACATCTTTTTATCATGTATTTTATAGCAAAATGGATTCATAGAATATCCTGAGCTGGAAGAGACCCATAAGGATCATCAAGTCCATCTCCTGGCCCTGCACAGGACACCCCAACACTCCCACCATGTCCCTGAACACTCCTTGAGCTCTGGCAGCCTTGGGGCTGTGACCACTGCCCTGGGGAGCCTGTTCGGTGCCCAACCACCCTCTGGGGGAAGGACCTTTTCCTGATATCCAAATTAACCCTTCCCTGACACAGCTTCATGCTGTTCCCTCAGGTCCTGACAGTGGACAAAAGATTGTACGTGCAGCATTTGGGACTGCAAACAATAGTTCCAATTTTTAAGATACTTATCACCCAAAAGCCCCTGAAATATATATGTCTGCAATCACCAAGATCTCATTGCAGAAGACAAGAAAGGAAAGAAGTTACTAGTTGCAAGTATTTGCAGACTTGCAAGACTGCAAGTATCACAGTCTCAGAAAAGACTATTAGAGATAATGAACATCTGCAGTTTATATTCTCCCTACATTAGAAAAACCTGCCATCAAAACCACACGGTGCTGTGACCCAGCTGCCTTAACAAGAGCCTTAACAAGATCTGAAAGAACACGATACTGATGTGTGAAACAATTTTACCATAGATGATATTTTGACAGGAATTTAGAGAATATACTGAAAATAAACCACCTCTTTTCGGTGTGTAAAAGACATGAAAAAGCCATAATTAGATATTATCAAATTGCTGGGGAACAAAAAAAACCTCCTTTCAAATAAAATTAAATTATATCAGAAATTAGAAGTCTAAAAATTAACACTGCAGTTTATTATTTTAGTACAGGTGGGAGCTACATTGGGCTCTGAGACAGACTACAATTCAAAAAATAAATTGCGTAGTGAGAACCTGTTAATTTGTAGCCAACTGGTTACTGAGTTAGAAGGTAACTACGTCATATTAGAGTCCTCTGGGAGTTTATTTTTAAACATGGTCTATAGTTTGGGAACGAATAGGTATTGAAATGAGAGGGACTGGTGTTATACATAATCTTTTTATGAGAAATGAAGCATTTTCTGTGACACTCGTGATCGCCCCAACATGGTCTGTACAATGTGGATACTGGAATGAACTGGCTGATTACTGTTCCCACAGGCCTGACTCACCCAGCCTGAGCACCAAACAAGTCCTAGGTGAGATGTAACGGGGTTACTAATGTCCACTGTTATTAGCTGTGCTTCATCCCCGTTCCTATAGACCAAGTACATCCACGAGCATCTTCCCTTTTGGCTCTTGAACACCTTCAGTCCTCCAGACTCCAAACCACCACCGCTGAGCGCCCACCTGGAAAACACCCCCACCCACTGCCAGGCCCCAGGACTGAAGGTGAGCTGGAAGCTGCCCACGGGTGTCTCATCTCGCCCACTCCCCTGTGTGCCAGCGGCTCCGAGGGGAAGCCCAGACCGAGTCATCTCCGAGTCTGGCAGGAAACACATGCAAATGCACGAGCTTGAGAACCCCGCTCAGGAAACCCCCATCCCATCAGCCTCCTGGGGCCCTCAACCAGCCCTCAGCCCCCTCAGTTGTGCCCTGGTGCTGGCCAGGCTCAGCACACACAGCCTGGCACTGCAGGAGAGATGAACAGCCACACGCAGCAGTGGGAAAACCCTGGAAATGAAAACTCCCACAGGGAGAAAAAAAACCTAAACCCACACCTGCCCACACCACGTAAAACAAAACTTCTTTTTCCCCTGGTTTTGGCTATGAGTCTTACAATAACAAAGCCAACTAGCTTCATGTAGGACCTCGGCGCTGCTTTCCAGACGGGCACAGGTTTGTACAACTGCCCTTCCAAAATGGGAAATAGCTCTCAAAACCAGGAATCCATTAACCACCCCAGAAGCAGAGCAATTCGGCTGCTTCCCCTCAGGTTCATTTCTTGAAGGTTGTGCTCAGAGTCACATAGCCACAGCCTGAGCCAGGTCCCCAGCAGGGCCAAGCTGAAGTCCCCACAGCAACGCCAATTAAATCAGCAAAACATCAGGAGACTCTGCTTCTCCCCCAAACTCTCAGATTTCTCACATCAGGGCTGCTTTCCCTCCTTTAATACCTTGGTCCCACTTAACCTTTTATGCCCTTGATAGGTGCTAATGGGGTCCACCTTGTCCATGCCTCCCAGCTGAGTTGCCAGCTCCCCATCAGCTGTGGCCTCTCGCTCTGCACTGTGGTAAACAGAGTGTAGTGGGAACCACACGCAGCACAAACCTCAGAGCTAATTTATTCTTTCAGCATGAGTGGATTTGAGGCTGTGTTTAAACTGTTTTCCCAATCTCCCTACAGCCTTGGATGGGAGCAGATTTGGGGAAGCCAAGGCTCTGGGTGGAGTCTCCTTGGCTGCACTGTGAGTAGGTGTCTGTCACAGACACTGCTGCTGGACAAGCAAAAGGATCAGAAACAGGTTTAGATGGAGTTTGAGGTGTAGTGATTTCTCACCATACTGGACAGTCACATACCACAAGCTTCTCTCCTTCCCCACTGCACTGCAACTCATCTGCAGAGCTGGGGAGTGGGATAACAGTGCTGCATTTAAACACCACTTCCAGATTTCTGCTACCCTGGAGCCAGGCAGAGCTAAAAACCCAGGTGGTAACCAGGCAAACAAGATTTGCCTGTGTGTGAACTGGATGTAATGTTCTTTTTTCCGCCTGATGGCATCACACATCCTTGTGGCCCTGCTAGTCTGATCCTGGGGGTGACTAATACAGGATAGTCCCTAAGCCTGAGTACACCCAGCGCCTCTCCAAGTGCTGATTACAAAAGAAAGGCAAAAGCTTTGAGACAGGGGGATTACCCAACTCTAATCTGGAGTTTTGTGTCTGTTTGTCATGTGATAACTGGGTATATACTGTAACCCCTGAGAATTGCATCTTGCTGGGAATATTACATGTGGCTCCTGTGCTGTGTCCCTGTGTGGGTTGGCCATGGACACCCTTTGGCTGTGTGGACCCATCTGTGGGTGCTGGATGGAGGCCCTTGTGTAAGTTTAAGTGCTGCCATGTGTTCTCTTTGTAACCTTTGGGGTGTCAGTGTCCACACTTTGGCATTTTAGGGGCCCGAAGGGTTTGTCTGTGTGCCCCCATCCCTGCTCTGCACAGCACACAATGGCCATTGTTTGCCTTCGGGGCGGGTGAGCAGCCTCTGGCTTGGGAGGAACAAAGCCCAGAGCCAGTTCCTGAAAACACAAAACATGCCTTTTTATCACTTCATGACAAATTGGTTTGTCAGCAGCAGGAAGTGATGTTACTGTCGTTCTCACCAAGGGGAAACTCCTCGTGGTTTCCATGGGGATGTATGCAACTGTAGAGGTTCAGGTTTATATAAAGTGAAAGCCCCATGCTAGCCTGCTGTGTGCCGGGATTTTATGGATTGGATACGAGCGGATGTGTTTCAGCTGAGTTCTGCTACCACAGTGGGACGGCCAGCTCATGTTGGAGCCAGGGAAATGGAGTTCAAAGCCCTAAACCAGGGTGAACTGTGTGCCTTGTTATTCCAAACAAACAAAGCAGCAAAGCTGGGACAATAAATAAGGGGCAAGAAGGAAAAATGCCTCCCTAACACATCCACAGCAGGAAAAGTTCAGCCCAGCTGTTGCCATCAAGGCATCCTCCAGCTTTGCCTCTGCCCATCTCAACCCCTCACGTTCATGCCTCCTCCTCTGCCCCACACCTTGCCAGCCATCCCATCCCACTCCTGCCCTCCCACTCCCAGCAACCCCCCAGCTGAGCCCATCCACTTTCCCCAAAACTGTCACGCCAGGATGACATTTGGTATTCTCACTCTGATATCTCTTCCCCCCTTATCCTCCCCCTGTTTGCACGGGGAGCAATTTGGGATCTGGGTGCAATCCCAGAGTTTGCAGGAGTCTGAGACCGGGCACTGTGAAACTCTGATTAGGTGAAACGACAGAAGGATGACAATAAAGCCTTGGAAAAAGACATTGGATGTGCACAGAGCTGGAAGTGCACATCGGTGCCTTGCTGGGACTGCAGCCCTGCTGTCCTGGCCGGCTGATCCACAGAGGGCTTTGTGCTGAAGCAGCTCTCTTTTGCTCCCCTCTGTCAGGTGCCTGCTTAGGTTATAAAAGCTGATCGGCTGCCAGGTAATGAGTTTTATTGTTCCAAGACACACATAAACAAGCTCCCGCAGCTGACAGGGAGCGGATTTCTGTTTGAATTGCGATTAACAGGCAGGATTTTTTTTATCAGTTGCATGGCCAGGGCTGCCAAGGTTGTATTTTTCCACTGAACAAGCTCTGCTTTGCTTTGAAGGTGAAAGTTTGTTCCACCCTTTACTGCAGGTGTAAAAAGGCTCACGTAGTCAGTCTTGTATATTTAACCAGGAGAGCAGTGGTAGGTGCAATGTGCTGAGGGACTTTCCATGGATGAAGGGGGTTTGCAGGATTTGCAGCATGGGACAGGCTTTGAGGAGGATATTCACTTTGAGGCTCAGGTACACTTTAGGAAAAGAAAGGTTTCTAACTTCATTCTCAGTGCCCAGGGATATCTCCTCCTTTTAGCTGCTCCATTTTTTTTTTTTATCCCTTGGTGTCAGGTTGAAACTTGGTGACGGCTGACGTGAAGTGCTGACGACAGAGCTGCATCCGAGGGGCAGCTCACGTGGAAGAACTTCAGAGGCAGCAGTGCATCATCCCGTCCTTCAAGGGCACCTTCTCCCAGGAGAAGAGTCCTGGATTTTAGCACCATTAACACTCCAAATAACTTGCAGGATTTCAGAGGGAGTTTGTGTTGCTTTGCTTGTCTCCAGTTACACGACAAGAGCACAACTGCTTTATGCTCACAGAAATCTTCATTTATATACTTAAAATCACAATGCCTTGATTAGGATCAAATGGTTTGATTTTACCAAGTCACAAGCTCCTGTCTGCCCAAGCAAAGCCATTTTTGACAGGGCAAAAGTAGTATCTGACTCCTTGAATACTAGATATGCAGGGACTAGTGTCTCCCTTCCAGAGCAAATGGAAACACAATGTCCTACTGCTCCCTCAGCATCCATCCCCCTTTACTAGCATTACTGCCCTGCCTAGCAAATCAAGCTTTCAGCTGCATCTCATCCCCATCAGCTTCCAGGGGCAAGGGGATGTCACAGCAGTGCTGCTGCCCTGCCCCACACAGCCCATGAAGAGGTGCAGTTCTGCCAGAACACCCAACATTAACCCTGCTCCCTTTGCTGCCTGTCACTCTCACCCTGCAGCTTCTGCCCATGGTGCTGCTGTTCCAGCTCTCCTGGCTGGCTTTTGCTATGCTACATGAACTCCTCACTGCCTCAGCTGCAACACCAGATACAAGTCACTCTAGTGATAATCTCCAGCAGGAAAGAATTTGTGTCTGGGTAAGAGAATCAGTGACCTGTTGGTTACCTGATCTCTGGTCATGCCCCGATTTGTTTACAGAGATGGCCCAGCAAGCCAAGTACCTCACTCCAGACACCAGAGGCATTTTGAGTTGCAAAAAGGAATTAAGAAGGTGGGACAGAAAAAGAAAACACTTTGTGAACTTGTGCCAAGCCTTAGAGATCTGTTACTAACAGGTTAATTTTTAGATTTAACCTTTGAAGCATTAAAAGTAAAAAAGGAATAAAGACTCTTCTTCCTCCTTCTTAGAAGGATTATTTTAAATTCACTGAAGCCCAGTGCCCAAGTTTCAGCTGCTTCAAACTGTTACAGCTCTGTGGCCACCACTACAGCCAAATCCACCTCACTGCTGAGAAACCAGCCTTGGCTCACTGCCACTGCACATAATTATATGGGGACAAAGAAAAGCGCAGGTTAAGAAGCAGCAGTAGTTTCTAGTCAATTATGTTGTTTAAACCTATTTTTCTGTAAGTCAAGCCCTGAGGCCAGCAGAGTTGAAGATTGAGATTTCTTACAGCTCTTCACCAGGGAACTTCCACAGGAGTTTTGGGGCTGTGAAATGCAGTACTTTAAAGAACATATAATACAGATCAATAGAAATACCATAATTTATTCCATTTGTATAAAAAAAGATATAATCATGTAACAAAACTATGTCTTCATAAGAAGAAATATATTATTTCACATCATAAATAAATCAGCAAACATACAACCCTTGGCAACTCAAAAAAGCACTCGCGTGGTGCTTTCATGTCAGTGCTTGGGAAACAAGAAGAGCTGACAGATACACACACAGGATTATAGTACCAAAAAATATTGAGGTATTTGGTTTTTCTAGAAATGAAAACTTAGGTTTGTGAAGGCAAAAAAACAAACAACAAACCAACAAACAACAATGCACTAATGTAAAAATAAATAAATAGGACTGTCATATAAAAGGGGACAACATCAGTGTTGCTCAAAGTGTCCAGGAATGGGAATACTGGTGAGCATGCTACTATACATGGAGCAGGCCTAGGACAGACAGAAGACAAGGAGAAAGAGCTCACAAAGAGCCATTGTCCTTTGATCTCTGTGCAGACATCCAGATATTTGCTTGAGAAGTCAGAAACACCTGGTTCTCTGGCACTGGGTGAGCTCCTCTCCATTTACGACACTGTTCTGGGATGCAGGAATGACTCCCCACAAAACACAAGTGACTGGTGACACTGTCCCTGTAGTTATTGCACTTCTGAGACAGCAAGTCTGAGTTCTGACCATGTTTTCAGCCTCTTTTCAGCAGCTTGGGGAAGTAGTGATGGGGCTCTGAAGGTAGCTTAAAGCACTGGACGGGGTGTGAACAGGGATGGAGACCGGGAAGTTGAAGACTGTGGTGGTGGATGCTCCTCTGTCCAATACTGCCATAGCGGGGCTCCCAGCCTCTGCAGAGCAGTTGGGGGCAAGGACCTGCGACTCAAACTGAAGCAACTGCCCCATGAAGCTGAAGTTTGGGGAGATGATGCTTCTCCTCTGCTTCACAAACTCAAAGGCTTCATCCAGTTTGACTCTGTTGGTCCTCATGAGATAAGCAAGGCAGATGGTTGCTGACCGGGAGATGCCAGCCTGGCAGTGCACAAATACCCTTCCTCCATCGTTTTTAACAGAGTCTGAAAGAATTAAAGCACACAGTTAACAAAGAAGTCCCACTGCTTCCAGAGGTGGGAAAAGCACAGGATGCTGTTTTACATTTCTTTAATCCATCCCTTCCTAATAGGTGCGCCCAGAGCTTTTGAGACAAAGGGAGTCTTTGTCCTGAGGAAAACAGCTATTTTCATTCTGGGCTCTAATTCCAATTATACTAATAGCTCCTCCAGGTCACTTTAGCAGTCTTGCAAGATTACTTTAATACTGATCCGCTTAAATTCACTAACTCTTTTCTTCTAGACCAGTGCCTCTTGATTCAAGGTTTCAAAAAGCTTTATGAAGCTAAGATTATTCCTCTGAGTAAAATAAAATTAAGGGAAACCTTTCCCGAGTATATTTTTCCAATGGGATGAAATTCCTCAATCTCAAATATAGGTTTTGCTGGGGGAAAACAACGCCCAAAAATCACTTCCCAGGATACATTAAGCCAAAAAAAGAACAGACTGGGAAGAGAGCTCATTTACCTATGAAATCAATCGCCTCGTTAAACCAGGAGCTGATATCTGCCTTGTGGTTGTCCTCCACGGGGATACTTTTATACTGGTAGTGACCTTCGAAGTGGTTGGGGCAGTTGGCCGAGACATTGATTAACGCCGTGATCCCCAAAGCGTCCAGCATATCTTTTCGGGAGGCGTGGTACGCGCTGCCCAAGTACAGGAACGGCAGGATTTCCACGGGCCCGCCCTGGAACAGAGAACACAGAGCACCGGTTACCCCCTGCCTGATGTCCCGCGGCATCCCCCGCTCCCTCGCCGTGCCGGACGCGGTCCCCTCTCACCTGGTCGTACAGCGGGGTCCCGCAGGAGCTGCACCCCGAGTCGGCGCTGCCGGGCGCGGGGCTGGCGCTGAGGGGCAGGCTGAGCCCGGCGGGGGCGGCCGGCTTGGTGCAGAGTTCGGAGCAGGCGGACGAGAAGGCTTCGTAACCTCCTGCAGGGGCAGAGCAGGGAGAGGGGCGCGGGGTGAGCGCCGCGGGGCCGGGCGGCGAGCGGGGCTCCCCGAGCCAGCGCCCCCGTCCCCTCCACGGGCCGCGGGGCCACTCACCCTTGAGGAAGCAGATGCGGGCGCCGCGGGCCTCCCTGCAGAGGGTGCCGAGCGCCAGCAGCATGGTGCTGTCGCGCTTGGGCGCGTCCAGGTCGGCGCTGCGCTCGTCCAGCAGCACCACGGTGTGGAACAGCCCCTGGCGCAGCCGGGCGCGGAGCTCCTCGTTGGGCACAACGTGCTCCAGGGCCAGCGCGCCCTTGGCGCGGCGGCGGACGATGGTGCTGAGGCGGACGTTGCAGGAGCCGCGGATGTGCGCGGCGTTGAAGGAGAAGAAGGAGCGGCAGTCGAGGACGAGGCACTGCGCGCCGCGCTCCTGCAGCAGCAGCGCCCGCAGCGCCTCGCACTCCAGCGCGCACACCCGCAGGTTCACCATGGCTCGGGGTGCGGGGCAAGGGAAGGCGGGCGCGGTGCGTGCCGGCAGTGCCGCTGTCCCGGGACGTCCCTGTGCCCCGGCCGCTCCCGCCCTTTATATCGGGGCCGCGCCGCCGGGACGGCGTTTTCTCAATGGAGCGGAGTCACGTGGGAAGGGG
>VZRE01002390.1:336224-364861 GCA_013396775.1 Cephalopterus ornatus
CCCCGGGGCCGCCGTGGCGCGCGCGCGCCGCCCCCCTCCCGATATCCACGGACGGGCACGCGCACGGACAGACGGACGGACGGACACAGGGGTGCGCGTGTAGGTACACATACATACACACACACACACGTATGTATGTTTGGTTGAAGGAAAACACAGCACGACCCAGCCGTGTGCGCTCACAGCCCAGACCCCTCCGTGTGTGTGTCCTGCGCTGATCCCACAGCGTGGGCAGCAGGGGAGGGGGGTCCCTGTCCCTCTGCCCCGCTCAGGTGAGACCCTCTGCAGAGCTGCCTCCAGCCCTGGGGACCCAGCTGGGACACGGACGTGGAGTGAGTCCAGAGGAGGCACCGAGATGATCAGAGGGATGGAGCAGCTCTGCCATGAGNGCAGCTCTGCCGTGAGGAAAGGCTGTGAGAATTGGGATTGTTCAGCCTGGAGAAGAGAAGGTTGGCAGGAGACCTCACAGCCCCCTCCAGTATCCCAAGGGGGCCTATGAGGAAGCCTGTTCATCAGGAACTGGAGTGACAGGACAAGGAGGAATGGATTCAACATGAGAGGGGAAATTTAGGTTAGATATTCTTCCCTGTGAGGGTGGTGAGGCCCTGGCACAGGTTGCCCAGAGAAGCTGTGGCTGCCCCATCCCTGGAAGTGTCCAAGGCCAGGTTGGACAGGGCTTGGAGCAACCTGGGATAGTGGAAGGTGTCCCTGCCCATGGCAGGGGGTTGGAACTGGATGATCTTTAAGCTTCTTTACAACCCAATGATATATAACATACACACATATACATGTGTATGTGGTACATGGGACCACAGGGACATGGGTTCCTGGTGGACTTGAAGTGGTGAGTTAAAGGTTGTACTCAATGACAGGAGTCACTGGGCTGGGTCACCTCAGCTGCTGGCTGTCCCCTCATCTCGGGGCTGGGTCTGGGGCAGCCTTTGTCCATCCCTCAACACCCCAGCACTGGCTGCTCTCCCCTTTCCCACAGAGATCAAGGCAGCTACTGGAGCAGCAGTGTGGGGGGCTGTCAAGCCTTGGGTGCTGCTGTGCTTATTCTCCTAAAATATATGTATAAAGGGACAAGCATACACATACATATATTTGTATTCATGCATAGGCATATATACATGTACAGACATATCTACACAAATGTATATGTTTATACATATATTTGTATATATTTATTATGTGAACAGATATTTGAGAGCTGTTCCCATCGTGTTTTATGTGTAAGGCAAAAAACGTAGCAGACCCATGCAAAGTTCATTGTTCCCCACTGAGATCACCCCCAGGGGTTGAGGCTGCCCAGTAACTGGCAGCGCAGTGGTGGGAGGTCTCTTTTTTCCCCTCTTTGTTAATGCATCAGCACTTCCCAAAAGTTTTCTTTTTTTCTGTGGATGACTGGCTTTCACCAAGCCACTCGGGTGTTTCTTACTCAGGACTTCCAGTCAGCGCTGCTGCCACTTCCCCTGCCTCCCCTTCATGCCTTCCCTTCCTGTCTCCCCTCCTTGTCTCCCCAGGCTTTCCATCTCCCAGCCACTTGCTGCCCACAGCCACCGCTGTTCCCAGCATGTCCTCCCACTTAAGCCCTTTTCCCCAGCCCTTCCCCACCAATTCCTCTTCCCCCCACACTACCCTGCTGCTCGCAGCTGCTCCTTCTTCATCCCTTTCAGCAGTTTGCTGTTTTCAACTTCCCCCCTTCAGAGGAGATCTCTCCGTCCACCCCTCACACCAGGGCTCCTCTCCCACTCTCCTGCCCCACCAGCCTCAAAGGCTTCCAACCATCACTCCTCAAATCATCTGTCTCCTCCCCAACCAATGTCCCCCAGTCTTTAACCACCTCAGACCAGCCAGCTGGCTGAGTTCTCCAGGGTTTTCCAGGTTCCCACAGGCACCAGGAGGAGGGGGCACAGAGAAGGTGAGCGAGTGCCAGCTCCCACTCACCCGCAATTGCAGGGCTGTCTCTGCTCTGCTGAGCAGTGGGGTTTTTGCCAGAACTGCAGCCTCAAAGCAAATCTGTTTTTTCAACACATTCCTTAGAAATAAACACAGGATTGCACTTTTCATTCCATTTATTTATTGTTGTTCTTTTTAACAGCGGGTTGGAAACAGATTGCAAGAGAAACACTCACACGCTTTGGTGCTGGGAAATGACTCTGCTCGGCCGCACCGTTGCCCACTCTGGCAGCAGGACCCCCCAGCCGTCCACGGCGGGTCGCTGGGTGTGAATCATGGGGACCACCAGTTGGGCAGGTGACACATGTCCCTCCACTCCACAAGTGCACGGGAGGCAGGCAGGGACCATGCCATCTGTCCTCAGATGCGCTCCAAACCAGCACCTCAGAAGATGTGGTATCACTGTGACATCATGCCATGGCCAAGCTCTGGTGACCTTGCCTGTCATCTGTCCAACACCAGCCTACCCAGATTGTTCTAAGGAGCTGAACAGCAGGAATTCTCACTGATGATTCCTTGCCAACTTTCTGCAGCAGAAGCCAATACAACAGATGGCCACAAAACAGGACTGTATTCATCATCTTTTTATAGAGGAAATGGACCTCAGACACTGACCCTTCTGTGTGTCTGTACCCAGGAATCACTTCATTTTACTCCTCTGGAGTGTGATGCAGGAGCAATTTAAGGCTTCACCTGGCAGGAGCACAGGAGAGGGAAAGACTTGGCTCAGCCACAGCAAAGTAGCCATGTGGGACTTTAAGCTGGGAACATCCTTAGAATCATAGAATCACAGAACGGTGTGGGTTAGAAAAGACCTTAACGATCATCTCCTTCCAATGCTCTGCCATGGGTAGGGACACCTTCCACCAGACCAGGTTGCTCAGAGCCCCATCCAAACAACCTCTTTTCCCAGGGAACTTGATCAGGATGTTGCATTACTCCAACCTTGCACATTCCAGAAGTAGCAATGGGTGGGGAGACTTCCCTTGAATGCTTGGATGGAAACCAGTATTTTTAATGTGCTAGTGGCGCCATGTTAGTTAGTGGGAACAGCCAGCCCTGGCTCACAGACACAGGTATCCCTGTACCACTGACAGGCTTTTCTCTTCTTGTCCTAAACTCATCTCAGTGTCCCACACAGAAAACAAAGCTATAAGACAGAGATGTTTTTTCCCCCAGTTTGGAGAAAATCCCCGTGTCTGACACCTGCCCAACCAAGTGACCATGTGGTCTCAATGATAACCACTTTTCTCATCGTGACGTTAACCAGCATTGTACAAATGTTGAATATGAGCCAGACACTGTGGGCCAGGTACCTTGGCTGCTCTGATCCAGTGCAGGGATGACATCTCATCTGTTGCACAAAGGGAATTTACCTCCACAACAGTGATAATTGCTCTTCGATGCACTTATGTAACTGTGAGACTTTTGAATCTGGTCTTGTTTACACCCAGTGCAAATCAGGAAGAAAAAAATTCATCACATGTGGCAGTGTGTACTTAGTCACTTATAATCCTGGACTAGCTATTTCCTTGTTTTATTTTTGTTTTCTTTTCTTAAATAAACCTGCCATAAGAATGAAAGAAAGGAAAATACAAAACAGGGCCGAAGTGGCTTTTAGGAGCTCAGACTGACTTGAATGACTTTCTTAAGGGTTAGTTTTCCTGCCCTAACAAAAGCCAGGAAATACAAAATTAACCCCTTCCTCCCAAACAATCCCTGTTTGCACTTGGGCCACAATGTCTTTGTAAGGATAATAACAGAAACATGAGCGTGAAGTGTGGGGGTGGGAGGTGATGCTTTGATTTGAGCAGATGGGACCCACTGCCAACTCCCTTTATCCCCCTGGGGCTTTAACAGTGTTGCTGTGCCAAAACATGTTCAAGTCCATGAACACTCCAGACAGGAGTGTGAGCCCTCACTCGAGGCCTTACAGTCTTCTTGGGAAAATGACTTCATGGCAATTTCATCATGTCACAGCCAAGCATGTTGTCTTTGTCTCAGCAGGACCCAAGACCTGTCTGGTTTTCTCCAGAGACCTCAGGTCTGCCAGTGCAACCTGGCT
This sequence comes from Cephalopterus ornatus, assembly GCA_013396775.1. Lineage (NCBI taxonomy): Eukaryota > Metazoa > Chordata > Aves > Passeriformes > Cotingidae > Cephalopterus > Cephalopterus ornatus. The sequence continues at coordinate 340,249 of VZRE01002390.1, forward strand.
GATGTTTCTCAGAGGTAACAGAGACTGCAGAGACCTTCTGCACAGCCTGACACAGATGCCAATTTGTCAGCAGCTTGGTGACAAGTGTAGATAACTCGTGGCCTGGAACAGGCCCATTGCACAAACCATTTAACCCAGTAACACTGGTTATTCAGGCTTTTTAACTAGTCACCCATGGCCAAAATCAAATGGAACAGCTCCAGCAAAGCCAGAATTACAGCACCACTGGGCCTGACCTGAGCATGGATCTCGCTGCCCTTGGTGCAAGTTTTGCCTGAATAAAGATATGAAGTATCAAGCCTCAGCACTTGAGACACAGAACAAAAATGCATGTGGGAACATTTGGAAACCGTGCTGGATGCATTTCTTCAGCATGTGTAACATTTTCTCTGAATTCAGTTTCACAACCCAGCATTTCCTTTTGTAAATATTTGGACAGATTTTACAGAGACACAGATTCACAAGAAACAGAAGGAAAAAGAAATGAAAGGTACATGGGGAGGGAGGGAAATAAAAAGGAAGGAAGGAAGAAAGGAAGGAAAGGAGGGAAAGAAAGAAGAAAGAAAGAGAGGAAAGAAAGAAAGAGAAAGAAAAAATGATTCAGAGATGAAAGGTCGCTGTGAGTAGCACAAACAATATAGAATTACTGATGACTCACACTGCAATGAAAACATTATTTTTTATGCATTTAAATCCTGAAATTTAACTCTTCAGCCAGGGTTTGGCTGAGCTCAGACTGCCTCGTATTTTTCTTGCTGGAGTTGATGAGGTGGGGGAATGGGGAGGCAGAAGTGTCAGTCCCAATAGCTGGGGATGGGGTCTCACTCCTGGAGAGACTGGCTAGAAAACCTGGTACATCTCTATTTCTGTGTGCCACATCCCATGTATAAGTGTTTCTTGCTGAGAGGAAAACAGTTGGCAGAGCAGCTCGGGTATTTCAGCTGAGGACACATCCTGGATACTGATGTATGTTGGCAAATGAGGAAAACCCCTTTCTCACAGCCCTGCCTAAGGAAATCTCAGCTCACTGCATCCCTGCCTGCCCCAGACTGCTCAGTGCCTCCTGCTCCCAGGGCTGTGGCACAAGTGGGGACAGCAGGTGCTGGCAGCAGTGGGGGCCAGTCCTGCAGACCACAGTGGTCACTGCCTGGACTCCAGGCTCCTCACCCCGAGCCTTTCTCTGCTGCTGTCAGCCCCCATCACTTCCTGACGCTGCAGGCAGCACTACCCGTGCTCCTGTGGGCCCACAGAGCTCTGCATCTGCCGCTCGGTGACGCGACCCGAGGCGCCCGGACGGCACCGTATGACCCCGCACATGTGTGTTTGCCTGTCACAGGGCCTGACATATGGTTGTCGTGGCCTGAAACCCAAGACACTTGGGAAGCTTGCAGTATGGACAGTCCCCCATCCTAATTTTGCAAGTCTGCTCGAGCAGCTAATGCAAGTCAGAAATTGTGCTTTCTCTTCCAGTGACTCACGGAGCTGCCTCGGGCAAGTTGCTTAGTGCTGCTTTTTAACATGATTACAGGCATTAGAGAGCCAGTCTGGGATACCATGGATTTGATATTCAGAATCATTAAATACCTGCCTCCAAAGGAAAATCTCTGGGAATTAGTGGCACTGATACAGTTCACAGCTCTGGGATCAGCTTAGTAGGGCAAATAGTTTAGGCAATTTAATCTTAGATTTAATTGCCTCTATTAATCTGCTATGAATCATGCCTTGCACTAGGCATGAGGGTATTTATTCAATAAAACCACTGTATTTGTAAAGTTCTCATATTTCAAGATGAAAGGTATTAGATATACAATAAAATATACTTATGGGAAATTATTCTTCCTACTTCTTGAGTGTGTATTTTCTCAATAACATCCTCTAATGGCTGGTAGGGTAAGGCAAGGCATCCGTGGGAGGAGGCTGAATTTGAATTGAAAACAAATGACGTACCTCGCACCAAGAAGCTGGGAGAGGCGTGTTCTCTTACCCAGAAACATGAGCTCTGGGTTTATTGCTTGTCATGTGATGTCAGCATTTTGTGGGCACGGTGACTATGTATGAGCTTCAGATTCCCAGAACCATCCACTCTCATAAAGATTGAGATAAAAGCTGCTGAGGCACTGCCATTTGTAGGTTGTTCTTCTCTTATTCCTGTCTTTACAGAAGGCTTCATAAATGTACGTGGCACATGTACAGTGAGAGAGGCTGATTCTGAGTCTGCGATTATTCTGCCCATTAGGATGGAACAGAGCTGGAAGGGGTAGAGCTGGAGTCTGGCATCTTGTTACCTGTTCTGGAGGGACCACAAACCTGTTCTTCACCAGTTATAGCTACATCTCTTCCCACCAGATCGTGGGTGCAAGGCTCTGTAAAGCCAGCACAACCAGCTGCTGTGGGAAAGAGCTTCCTGCTCAGAGTCCCCACACACACTAACTGCTCCCAGCTCACAAATAAATTTGGGCAGGTGAAGCCAGCTTGGAATAATACAGGGCTTTCAGGGCTGAAAGCCACAGAGCTGATGGAAAGGTATTTCTGTCTCTTCCTGAAGTCCTGTGCTAAGTGCAGGAATCAAGGACCCAGAAGGCAGGTCCTCCTGCCGTACTCCCACTGCTCATCCGTGCCACTTATGCCATCCTCCAGATCTAAATTTGTCTCACCATCTAATGGTGTTGAAAGTGGTTATTAGCTGAGGGAACAGAAGAGGAGGATGCAACTGCAAAAGCAAGTTGAAACTCTCTGAAATAAAGTGAGATTTCTGTTATCAAAAGCCATGATTCCTGCATTCTTGGACTATGGAGTAACTCAGTGTGCAGACCCAGGAGTCCAGGAGTGACACTTCATAAAAATGGATGTTAAAATATGAAGAAACTTGTAAGGGGAGCAAGGCACAAATTTATCCCAGTGGATATTACATTGCACATGCTCCAGTTGAGTCCCTTTGTTACTCATGTAACCTTTTTCTGTGCTTTCTTAGTATGAGCTCCCAAGGTGTTTATAGCCAATCTTTGTATTTAGTTTGTAACTGTTAAAAAATACCCCCATATTGTTAATTACAGAACTGCTTATTCATTTTCGGCTATGCAGTTCGTGAAAATGTTTGCAATATGACATGATTCTCTCATGTGATAGAGTGAGGTGATGTTTGTGTGTAATAGCGGTTAGTGAAAACACAGCGTTAGTCATAGGGGAGTATAACACTTAACTGTTTAGAATATGAAAACCTTTAGGCTGTGGAAAAAGCCAAACTTTGGCCCACTGTGTTGTTTTCAGAAGTACATGAGAACACACGGGGCAGAGTGACTCACAGTGTAGCGTCCTCTCAGTGTCACTGGAGTTGGACAGGACATAATATCCAGGGGAGGAATCTAATGATCCATTTCTTTGTCCATGAAACGCCTTGTCACGACCACCCACGACCCTCCCACGCTGCTCATGGCCCATCTGACTCCATGGAACTCAGCACTGAGCTGATCTCGTTGCCTTGCTGTGAAACCTTCAGGTGAGTCCAATGAGTGTTTGTTCTGCCCTTCTCCAAAGTGCTGGACAAACTGTTTCTTGGTGGGAATGAACGAGGAGTGAGGTCATACAGCAGCATTGGCTCAAGTGAATTTGCCCAAACATGGGATGTTTCTCCTGGGGGTGGCCACACGTGTGGACAGACGCCCTGTGGCTCTTGGAGCCTGTCACAAGCTGTGATTTCACCTCAACTGCCACACAAAATCCAGAGCTCTGTTTAGACAGAGGCCCAGCCAAAGGGACACTTGCAGGAATACACTTCTGAGAGAGTGTTTTTTTACAGCTGCTGTGGTATGAAAAAACTCTCTTCCCAATAAAATCACATAAAAGCAGCAGGATGAGGGGAGCCCTAAAATGGAAGGGGTTGAAAGCTGAGGGAGATTTTCCTTCGAGTGTGGCAGCTCCTGGATGCCATGAACAGCCAGAGGACCCCACGATGGTCACAGCTTCAGCTGGACGGGGACCCTGGGTCTGGTGAGGGGCTGCACTGGCAGTGAGAGAGGGAAGGCAGGGATGTTCTCTGAGTTTAAAACTCATGTCATTACTGCAAGGTTATGTTGAGAAGCACAGCATCTCAGATGGAAAGTGGGGACAAGACTCCAGCTGTTTTCCCAAGGCCTGACCTAATTTTTTCCCTATGTTCTTATTTATCTTCTGGCCGTCTCTGAGAACTCTTGCATGTAATCAGGTAAATCAATAATTAAGGCCATCTCCCAGTTTACTGGTTGAGCCAGTCACTACCATAATCAGGCACCAGAGAAAACAAATCAGAATTGAATAACTACATAAAATAATGTTAAACAATCAAAAAAAATCAATATACTGGTTATATTTGAACACACATATTTGAACACAATCCCTCACTTTAACACACAGAATTTCGAAAAGATGTGAAATGTGAGCCAGGGGCTGAACCTCACAGTTTGGGCTCTGATCAATTTAATAATTCAAGGTTGTTTTTTATCTCTCTTTTTCACCTCTGCCCGGTTCAGCTTTAGTTCACGTGCCAGGTTCACCAGTGGGATAAGTCTCATCGATCAACAATCACTATACTTCCCTCAACACTCTTTTTTTTTTTTTCTTGAAAAAGAGGAACAAGAAGTGAAATTAGTTAAAGGAATCGGGCACATTCTCAAATGGTAAATACAAGAGGAGCATGAATCATCCTCTTATAGAAATCACGAGAAAGAATGGAAAAGGTAGTGGTTTGGGAGAAGCAAGTTAAGTTCTCCATGGCTGATTCAGCTCTCTGGAGTGAAAATGAATCATCAGAATATTTAAATCATATTACCAGTATTAACACACACAAAACCCCCAAGCTCAGGAAGCCTTTGTTATGAAACAAGTTTGATAACGGGCAACAAAAGAACAAAGGACAGATTGCTAAAAACCCTTTACTGGATCAGTTCTGCTGTGTGTCCCATCCCACAGAACCTTGGAGAACTGGAGTTTGCAATCACAATGGCCCAGCCACGGCAGAGCACTGCGGAGCCTCACAGCCCCAAATCCTCCAGGAACCAACAGACGGGCTCTCCTGTGCCTTCTAGAGCTTTTACACTTCAGCAGTGACACAAAATTTTTAAAATAAAGAAATTACCCACTGGAGAGTACATTCTCCAGGGTAATTACTCCTGAGTAAGGGTTCATTACTCCTGAGCAGCACCGTTAGCGGGCGATACAGACATCAGCTTGGAGACCTGAGTGGGAGGTTTGACACTGAACCTTTTCTTATCTAATTGTACCCAGCCCAAGTTACAGCATTAATGAAGCTGTAACACATCAGATTTCAGGCAGACTCCAGGTGGAGATAACAGAAAGGTTAAAGGATGGTTTTAAATCCCCTTTTTTTCCTTCCACCATTCTGGCTCAGCTTAGCTCATCTGGGACAAAAATATGTCCAGGGATCTTTCCCTTTGCATAGGGAATATACTATACCAGGATATATCACACCAGAGACAGCAAAGCAAACCAGAAGACTCTTTTACATAATGAGATGAAAAGGTTTTGTAGAGAGGTATCTTGTTCATATAAAGTACATTTGTGCATTCCATAAAAGTCTGTCACATTAAAAATTCTGACTACCAAAAGAAATGTGTCTGTTCAATAGCTGGAATCCTCAGAGGGATCAAGATGGGGTAGAAATCCCTCTCCAAGTTGTGTTTTTTTAGTCTAAATCTTTCAGCTTCTTTCTCCAATCTCCAATTTAGTCTTTCAGCCCTAAGGAATGAAAGCTTTCATTCTCTGCTAGCAGGCAAGAATCCTAACGAAGATTAGCCACAAAATCTTGACAAGCTATTTTTAACAAAAACTTTTTAATAAAGGAATGTATATTCCTGAAGTAAACATGGACGGGAAAGGCAGAAAGGGAGACTGACAGGCAGGGAGGGAAACGCTTCTTTGCAAAGAAGCCTTTGAAACATCTGGAATGTTGCAGTGAAAGGTTATTTACCAGGAACGTCAGCTAGGCCCAGAGCAGATGGTTCTCATTAGCCTGAGATCAAGAGAGCAGCAAGGCTAAAAATACGTGTTTGCTTTTTTAGTAACTGGACTTCGTTTTTTGTACTTTAAAAATAATAATCACTCTTACGCAACTTTTGTAACTTAGAAATATTTTCTTGGAATATTGTTTGGCATGCTGGTTGGGATGCAGGCGCTGTGCCATTGCTATTACTCACACAGCCTTTCCCCTTGAGGATTTTATGATGTATCTTTTACTTAGAAATAGGAGGATGGCACATTACACTGAAACCGATGACTTTTGTTTATAAAGTGTCAGTGACAAAATATCTGAATTGCTGCTCTGGGCCAGCCTCTTGCCTGGTGTAAACGTTTGCAGTTTCCCTGGAGTCCATTGGAATATTGTGTTGAGCCACTGTGTGGGCCACAGATCCACTGCCCCCACACCGACGAGCAGCACGTGCCGTGCCAAGCACTACACCTGGGCAAGGCTGGGAGTGGAGTGCTCATAGTCTTCCTGGGAATCTATTTTGGAAGAGTGGGTTAGACTCAATGGAAAAACATGGAGTTACATCAGGCAGGAGCCTGACTCAGCGGGAAGGAGAGCAGGCAACTATGTGAACAGATCCTCACTTCTGTACCTAAGGGAAGATGAGAGGTTCTGATTTCTACTGACACTGTTTATGAGGCACATGGTCACCTTCTCAGAAATCCACCTGCCTTGGAGGCATCTGGGACTTGAATAAGATAAGCAGGTCTAGCATTACTCATCATAACACATTTTATATTGAAAGCTCTGATGGTCCGCCAGCAGTCCCCAGAGCACAGGGAGAGGAAAATATCATGTCATAGGGAAAGGTTGAAAGGTTCTCATTGGGGTTTGCAGCTTCAAATCAGACTTTGAAACCAACCAATTTGCTTTCTCAGCATGGGTTTAGCAGAAGGGAAGGAAAGGGAACAGGAAATGTGAACGTGGTCTAATGAACAATTCTTAACTAAAAGATTTGAGCTCTCAGAGGAAATACTGAAGAAGATTGTTCACGTCTTTTCTATGGACCCCAACTGAAAAACAGGTTTTGGAAGGATGCAGTTGATAAAATGGTTCCCAATGTCATGGGTCTTTCAATGGTGACCAGTCCTAAGCAGAAGAGAGCCGCAGGAATGAGTTCAGCTTATTGGAACTTGGTGCTAAATACAACATTTTTGTTTGGGAAATAGAATTTGGGAGGACACCTGACCATGCAACATGAGCAGGGCCTGCCCACCCTGGTTTTCCTGGTTTTCCTGGCTGTATCATGTCCTGCCCATGACTGGCATCAGACCCTCAGGAGCCTGGACACCTCAGCTGTGACCTGATGCATCAGAAACCTTCTTCCGTAAGCCAGCAGCTTTCAGTCTGCACCTTGAGGGCGGGTCACAAAGCATCACCTGCCGATGGCATTTTCCTCTGAGTTTGGATATCAGCAGGACCTGTACACACACGTGAGCCAGTAAAACATAAACATTGCCCCAAAGGCCTTGACTTTTCAGCCAGGGTAGAGCAAGGTAGTGTGACAACCAGCAAGAAAGCTAATCAGATGATTAGATGAGTGCACTCTGTCAGTTAGTTTAGAATAATTTCCTTTTTTTTTTTTTTTGCCATCAGTACGGACAGAAAAAGTAAGGGGAAAGTGATCACTACTTCTCTCATTGAATTTCAGTATGTGAAAGATTATTTCTCAGAGATGCTGGCTCTCTGAGATGGGAAATGCTTTCAGATCTTTCCTCCTGGACCGGCGATCTACAAAGATGAATTTGTGGGCTTTTATTAGTAAAATAAAGTCAGTGAAGAAACCTAATTCAAGGAGGCTGCAATGAGAGCAAAGAAGTGTCTTGTTTTCTTAAGAAAACAGAGATGAGAGGCAACAAGAAGTTGATGCCCAGGGAGTTCCACCTGAATATGAGGAAGAAATTCTTTCCTGTGCAGTGACCACACACTGGAACAGATTGACCAGAGAGGGTGTGGAGTCTCCCTCACTGGAGATATTCCAGAACCATCTGGACACAATCCTGTGATGACCCTGCTTGAGCACAGGGGTGGGACCAGTGACCCACCAACTCTTCCAACCTGAACCGTTTTGTGGTTCTGTGAAGAACCAGAGGCAGCCTCAGCAGGAAGAGCAGGGGGAATCTTCCACTGCCCAGGCTGAACCTCCTGTACAGAGAGCATTGGAGCCTGTAGGGATGTCTTATGTCTTTGATACCAACAGCATCAAATTCATCTCAGGAGAAGAACAGAAGCAGATGCAAAAAACGTGAAAGTCAGAGTGGTGCAGAATGCGTAAACAACTCCCAAAGTATTCAGTGACAAATTCCAAGTCCTCTCACCCACAGAGCTATTTCTTTTTGAACCCAGCACTAACCATTTCTTGAAATAACATCAGTCCCCATCCAGGGCTGTGCACTGTTCAGCAGGGCTGTCAGCTTGGCAAGTGGGCGACCTTCTGTGTAATGTATAATTCAAATATCCAATACACAAATGATTGCAGCAGAGTCAGAGAACATGCAAATTATGTCCCACATCCTGCTGTTAGTCATCCTCTTGGGGGAACTCACCCCTACAAAGGCAGTATCCCTGAACACACTGTATATTTGCTAATCCTCACTTTTTAAGTGTTTCAACAGCAGCAGAAATCTCGCCGCTCTTCTCTTGAAAATGTCTGTAACCTAAAACTCCTGGAGTAAAATACTCAGCCCTTTCCCTAAAAATAGCAAATGAACTATCCATATTTCGTTTTACTGCTGTGTAACAGTTAGAGGTATTAATTTAAAATATGATAGCAAATTACATAGAATCTTCCATCAAAGGGGATCAAAGCACTTTGCATATTAATTATATTTCAAAATAAGACTCTGAGCTAAGCTTTATTATAGGAGATAGTGAGTTCTAGGATTTGTATGGGTGAGAGGAAATCAGGACACCTGGTGATTTACTGCCTGTGACTTGCTGCCTAACCTTGTACAAGTCCTTCACATCCTCTGTGCCTCAGTTTCTCTGTCTGTAGGAGATGAATGGTTATATTTAACTTTGTTTTCAAAGGCTGGGAAAAAACAAATCCTCTTGCAAAAGTGATGCCTGATGGCTTATGTGGCAATTACAGTGCCAGAGCATTACATGTAGTAGGGGGAGAGGTGAGGTGACAGACTTACCCAGGGGAGTCCTAAAGCTGCTCTGTCTTCCAGGCAATTTCCCACTGGGAGAGGGCTGCCTTGGAAGTGCCATGAGCACTCCTTCCCCCTTCCTCCTTCAAATGCTCCTGCAGGCAGAACAGAGACCACCTAAGCCACCCTCACTATCCCAGCCCTGAGCATTTCATGGGCTAGGGAAGCTGCCACTTTCACTGTAACTTTCTAGGATATAACCTGCTGTTTCTATTTGACAGCTCAATGCAGTCTAAGGATGAGATTGTCAAGGTTTTCAGGTGCTATCAACAGGAGCCAGGTAATAAAACTCCTCTAAAATTTCAATGGAGAGTGATCTACAGGCTTCGTGCATGCTGCCCTGCTAGTGTTCTGTGGGCTCAAGAAACCTTCTTCCCTTCTAGGAGATACCAGAAGGAAAAATCCTGCTTATTGCTTAGTTATCTGGGACAAAGTAATTCATGGTAATAAATCTAGAGTCAATTTCTAAGATTAATGTCATGAAAAGTCACCCCATTTTACAACGCTGATAAACAGCGGCTTATGAAAAAAAGAATCAAGAGCAAATGCCTTGGACAAAGGTAATTTTCCTTTGTACATAATTTAAATAGGTCATGTAGGATGATAAATGCACCTGTGAGTAAACCTGAATGGCTCCATATCATGAGACCAAAGATAAAATCATGAAAATCAGCAACAATAAACCAGCCCAAGAATGAGACACGGTAGGCCAAGGAGCATTTGCTTCCTCATTATCAAATATGCAGAGAACAATCAAAACAAATATTTAGTCCAACCTCAGGTGAGTATGTGATTAGATAGGAGAGTGCAGAAGTTTATTGTGATCCCAAATTATGGCAAATACCAACTTCCGTTTGGACTTTAGCAGATGAAGAGATGTTTTTGAGTGATACCTGAGTGATACACGCTGAGATGTGTTGGACTTTATTTGCTCCCACACAGCAGGGTCATAAGTCCATGTGCTGGGGGGAGGTCTGTCCTGCTATTGCCAAAGCCTATTGCCTAATCACTTGCTGGAATTAAACTTGATGTTCCCTGGAGCAGCAAAGAAGGTATTCCTGTAGACATGTCAGTGCACTGGGATGGTTTTTGCTCTCTTAGAAAGCAGAGTGGCTCACATGGCATCTGGGAGGAAGGAGACCACAGCTGGTCCCATTTTACTGGGAAAAACGGAGCCAGTGGCAGCTGAACAACTGGAGAGGAGAGCAGCGGTCTGGGGTGGGACCAGACCTTTTGCAACCAAACCAGCACTGCCCACAGGGCTGCCCTTCCTCTTTTCTACCTGACATTGCCAGCAACAGGCCAAGAGAAAAGCCACGAACATCACTGTGGTCTTGCTTCAGTTCCGTTTGACAACTGGCAAAGAGCCCCTTCCCCAGACAACGGTGGTGCACAGCTTGGGGCAGGTGATTTCTGTGGTTTTCAAAAAGAAACCCTTGGCAAAGTGCTCTTGCAGAGTGTCAGTCCCCACTGCAAGCAAACAGATCTATTCAGTGACCCCCATCTACTCCTAGCAAGATGTGACAGGGACCTCTCCCCCTCTTGTCTCATCCTCACGCAAACAAGGCACAGCATGACCAGCAAAACGAAAAGCCTGGAGGCTTCTGGGTTGCCCCTGTCAGCACTTGACAGAGCTGTTCTGAGATTTGGCTTGCTAATGTCTGAGAAGCTGAGAAGAGAACGATTATGGAAATCAGAGACAGAAGTCTGGGACAAATGCTCCTGGATTGCTTCTTATGGTGCATGTTCTCATCTGCAGTCCTTTGTAATTGCAAAAAATGGTGCCTTGCAGATACCTTGAAGAGACTGGAGACAGACGGATGCATCTCATCATCAGGAAGTCTGTCTTGATAGTCGGCCAAGATCCAAGGGGAGCGTGCATTATTTACTATTATCATCATCATCATCATCATCACTGCCACTAACCTCATTTCCCTAGAGATTTGACTGCCCTATCCTGGCATTCACGATGTTTTTGTTAACCATACTGTCATACAAAGCCCCTTCCAGCTTCTCATGGAACTTTCTGCCTAAGGAGTGGGTTACAGACAGTCTAAAGCCCTCTGAATGCTGCTCTTTTTTATTGCAAGCTGCACTTGAAAGCCATGTGATAGGAAAGCAAAAAACTGGATGCCCTGTGAAATGCCTGCAGGGACTGCCTGGCTACCTGGCTCCCCACAGACATCGACTTCAGTGGAGAAAAGGAGGACAGCAGAAATTCAGTAGCAACAGGCAAAAATTGTTTATTTGTGCCAACATGGAATTATGAACCCCGAGCTTTTTGCAGATTGCATGTGCAGGAACATGATGTCAACACCTCCGTGCTGCAACAGGAAACAAAAGATAAGACCTGGTGAAGCATCAGCTTTTCCTGAGCACTGACCTGTCACTATGTTTTTGTTTATGTTATGCTTTATGAAGCCGAGGCTACCAATACAAATAATCTTTTTGGCAACTTCAGCCTTACTTTTATTTCACAAACTGTTTTAAGCGATTGCCAGCGCATCTTTTATTTTTAAATACTTGCCTAATTTTTAGCATATATGCAAATGCTACACCGTCTGTAGTTTGGGATGTACAGTCACAATGTAGAACTTCTTGACTGGATGACAAAGAGAAATGAAAAAGAAAATGAAAAACAATGTGCTAGTCATAATTAGTAGGCATTGCAGAATGTATTTTTGGAGAAGTTATTTGTCCTAAAGATTCATACTCCTGCTTTATAATTGTCAGATGACTATGCAAATATTAGCAGTGACATGACAACAAATGACATTCCCCCACGAATGGAAATGAAGCAGAATCTAAATTTACGAACCCCTCATTTTCATTATTCATCTAAGCCTAATCACAAGCACTGGGAAATATCACTGTAAAACCCAGTGAGTGGTTTTTTTCTGAACTGAAAATCAGGGGGTTGTTTCCCTGCTCTGACAGCACACTGAATTTAGCACACGCTGCTCCCGGTGTGCTCTCTGAAATGGATCATCTGAATTTCTGGGGCACTGATGCTTGACAGCCCTGAGAGCGATGCTCCATGAGAAGCACTGCTCCTGAAAGGAACAGAAGCCGGCACAATGGAGCCACTGATTAAGCAGAACAATCATGGAGGATTTCCTATTATGCCAAGCTCCAGAAGGAAACAGTAAGCAACGCAAAGGAAATGAGTGCATTTGCTCAAAATGAAAAGGTCAGCCAGCCACAAATTTTCAGCTTTGATATACACATAACATTTCAACTCCCATTTTTATCACAAATTATAGCTTCCCAAGGTCCTCAGGAAGTTGACAGGGAGATTGTAAGGTTATTGGGTGGTGTGAGAACGGAACTAACTATGATTTACAAACTTGTCATTGCGGCGTATCCACTTCTGTGTAGTGAAGAACAAAGCAATCACCCTAGCAGCATCCCTTTTGCATCTTCATCACAGTTTTAAATAACAGCTCCTGTCAGCAGCAGAAAGAGTCAGACCTCTCCCCTCAAAGCCTCCTGCAAAGCCAATTTAACAGAATACAACATGGACAGGCAAAAGCTGAGACCCTCCTGTGAATTGCAGCTCTACACAGATTCTGCCAGATGCTCATTCACATCAACACCACTCAAAGGTAAATAGCAGTGACTGTAAATACAACAAAATCTTTCATGCAAAATGTAGTTACGTTGGGGAAAAAAATCATACGGGACTCCTGGGTTCCATCCACAATATTTCCACCTCCCTATCACAACTTAATCTCCCTCAGCCTTAATTCCTTTGTTTATAAAATGGAAACAATAACATTTAGCTTTCTGTCGTGGGCCATCGTGAGAAGTGGTGAATCTTCACTGCTTTTGTGAAAGAAAACCAAATTAGTGTTGCCTGAACAAATGGATTATTTCTATTAATAAAACAGTACCAATAGGATTCATATTGTTTTGTTTATGTCTCAGTTTTCTCAGCTTTTGCACAGCTCTAAAAATCAACTCTAAACTCTTTGTGTCAAGTGAAAACAGCTGCTGAACATGTCATGATGCAGGTGTAAGGCAGTTATATGGGTTTTTAGCTAAGGAGGCACACAGCACACAGACTGAAACCATGGCACTGCTGAAGTTAATGGGAATACTCATATGATACAAAACAGCTCCTTGTACAGCATCTATTGTATCTCAAGAGCCTCACTGAGACATAACTAAAATACGAAATCAAGAAGACTTCCAAACACTTCCTCAAGACGAGACTGGTAGGACAAAATTTCAGTCTATGGTACTTGAATGTATAATGAAAAATCCATTAATGACTCACTTTTTCTCAGGATAGAAGGCAGCATACCTTATGAGTCAGCTTTCTGCTGAGAAAAAAGTTCTACCTTCAATGGAGCAGGAGCTACACCATTGAAAAGAGCTCAATTATTAGCCATTACACTGTGGGACAGAGTGTGGAACAGGTAATGAAAAGAGCAAAAATACATGAAGGGCTCAGCTCATGAAGGAGCTCTTAGCATCATAAGACTGACCTTTAAATTCAGTGAAAAATTAGAGTTGAATCAATTCATCACTTGCCTGGAAAACTTACTGCAGGCTTCTCCGGAAGTCAAAGCACACACTGACGCTGTAGCTGTAATACTAACATGAGAAGGGTTAAAATAGGTAGGACTGCTTGCCACAGATAGATGTCTGAATCAATTAGAAAAGAGAAAAAAATGAAACAAATGTAACAAACAAATGTACTGAGCACTATCAAATTATCCCTGTAAGGGATGTGAAAAATTTTGTATAGTGTATTAGTCAGATAATGCCTGCAGATAAAGAAATAGAATCAAATATAAGAGGAAACGTGCTGAATACTGACAAAAAAGAAAGTGATATGGGCTCTGAAATGATTTGAGGGAAGTTACTTGCATCTCCCTGAAGAGAACTGCATGGAGCAAATGAAGAGAGTCACTCATCTGTGAGCTCTGGGCTAGCAAGGTACTTTTTTTCCATCTCTCACTGCAGCTCCTAAGTCATTACTCAAGCAAAACTCCCACTGGAGTCAATTAAATCTTCCTTCTGATTTGAAACCACATAACTAAGGCAAGAGAAATCCTTTCAAGTTTGTCAGCTTTTTCACACCTTTTGGCTCCTTGCAGTCATCTTCAGCAGCTGAACGATCTGCTCACCATACACATACATGAGTCATGGCACCCTAGAAATAAAACACCTAAGGAGGTCAACATTTTGGAGGTTGGCATTCTCTCTCAGATTAGTTTTACACTAGATTAATTCCATTGTCTTCAGTAAACTTCAGCGTGATTTCTGCATGGGTGAGTCAGGGAGTTTGGCCTTCTACCTGAAATGATATTATCTATGGCTTTGGAGAGACACACAATTCAACTGCGCTGCTTTTTCACGCTTCCACTCCTCCTCAGGGCTGGTGCCTGGGACACGCTGCCTACACAAGGCTGTTAGGACAGGGAATGCAGCATTAGGCCACTCAGCAGTAGGGCTTTTTCTCGTGCTTTCGATAAGCTAAATTAGCTTCTTAGCTATGTCAGACATGACCCATAAATCTTACTAAGACTCTAAAACTGACTTATTTCCAGCAAGAGAATGCTCTGCCTGAATTCAATATTTCCCCCTCAGAACTGACAGTCAGTGGCTCAATCACTTTTGCAATAAACAGAAAGACGCAGCAGAAAGTTTTCTCCAGGCATCGCTGCTGGGAAGGAATCTTCTGTTCCAGGGGTTCACTACCAGCTTTGACCCTTTGCCCTCTCTGGGGTAACCACAGCCACATTACCCCATTTCCCCGCCCTACCTCGCAGTCAGAGGGGACACGGGAACGCAACGTCACTGACGTGAACTTTACGTGGCCCCGCTGGTACACGGGATGAAATGCAAGAGGTTCCTCATTTACATAAAGCTCCAGTCATGACTCATCTCTGTCTTCTGCAGCTCCCGCTTGTCACTCTGACGAGCCTCCGGATGGCAAGTGAACGCACTGTGTCGTTTGTCATCATACGCTCCCAGCGTCGGCCTGGCTGTTCCAGCTCCTGCAGTGGGGAAACAGCAAAATGTAAAATGTGCGCAGAAAATTTCCCTGCAGCGTGGGAAAGTCTCGTGTCTGGCTTCTCGTACTTTGTTATTTGTCAACCCACATTGTCGCAAGCCAACACCTCAACTTCAAGCCTTCGCTAACACTGAGTGGTTGAGTGTCCATCAGGTGTCCATCAAATCTCTGTCCTCCTGGAGGAAGGCCTTACATTAATTAACATAATGATTTACATAATTTCCCACACAGAAAACTAAGGCCGGAGGGCTCCCAGCTCAGAACTGCTTAGAAAATTGGCTGAGAGCTGGGAAGAGGACTGAGGGATGTGGTCCTGTACAATAAACCAGTGGTCACTCAACCGAGAACATCTCTCTCCACGTCAGCACAAAAGGCACCGGTCTACAACAGTGGGATTAGGTACATGTCTGCTGTAACTCCCCTGGACAAGAGTGGATTTCAATCTTTTTAAGCTGTTAAGTTTTAGGCTTAAGGAGTTAATCTCTCTGGATAGCCTATGTTCTCCATGGAATGAGGTTACTGCTCTGAATTGCCTCTGGAGGAAACCTTCCCCTGCCCATAGGCCTGAGAGGGAATCTAGGAAAATCGGTTTCATTAGGCCAACGTTAACCTTTGCGCATGCCCTTGTAATGAAGTTTTCATTTTCCTGATGCTGTTCACACGACTGTCACTAGCAAAAAACATCCACTGATACGGAAAAAGGACATCAGGGAAATTCCATTGAAAGAAGTAGAATTGGAAAGTTCTTTTTTTTTTCGCATAGGGTTGTTCCCATGATGATTTCAGGGAAGAGAGCATGTGAGTAAGAAGATGAGGAAGGGACAGGGAAACACCAAATACTTTGAGTGTAACACCCTCAATGACTGGATAAAATTTGAAAATAGTTACCATAGAATGGAAACATTTGGGATGGAGAGTGGAAGAAAGTGAAACACAAATGATGATGAGAGGCTCATATTTCAGTGCTGGAAAAATCATGATGAACAGGACAGTCATCTTTATGTATTTGTTATACCCATACTATGAAGCCAACCAAAAGGGAAGGGGCTAAATATTGTATACAACCCAATGTGCCAAGGTTTACTACCTTGGGCTCAATTCTGTGATAACCAAAACCTGTATACATATTTCAGACTGATAACAGGCCATAGAATTTCCCTGGGCATTATAATTTTGGCAACCAATATTGCAGAATGATAAAATATGAACTTCAAGAGAATGGAACATGGACATTGTCTTAGGCCTTTTTAATCACAGAACCTCACTAAATGACTGTAGATTGCATGTCAGGCAATCAAAATCTGCTCAAGTCTCTGATATGTTCCCTTTAGTAGCCTCTGACTCCAGAGATTAAAGAGTACAGACATCTTTACACCATAGGATGCACCAGAGCCAAACTACATTAACTTATGGCAGCTAAGATTAATGTTTGGAAATAGCCCAGTCTCTGAGTCAGACTGATCCTTTCCGTTCCTAAACTTTAAAGTGCCAGGAAAAAAGTTAAAAAGTCCAATTAAAATAAATCCTGGCTAACTCCAGGCTTATCATTCACGGCATGAGAAGGGCAGGATTTTGTTTTTATTTCTGCGAGAAACTTGAGCAAGAAACCATGAAGTGGCCTCACAGGAGACAGGGTGAAAAGGGTCTTCTTTGTCGAGGGTGAA
Organism: Cephalopterus ornatus; assembly: GCA_013396775.1. Lineage (NCBI taxonomy): Eukaryota > Metazoa > Chordata > Aves > Passeriformes > Cotingidae > Cephalopterus > Cephalopterus ornatus. The sequence goes on from VZRE01002390.1 coordinate 357,109, forward strand.
ATCTGGAGACTGCTGGGCTTGGCTTCCTCTGAAGGGTAGAGGAGTTTGCTGGAAGTGTTTATCTGTTGCTTTGTTCAAGTCACTTTGGTTTAGTGATTTCTGATTTTACACACTGTCATTTGAACAGGACCTTTCACTTGAGCTTAATTTTTTGATGACTCAGCTCCTCAGGTACATCTCCTCTTATCTTCTGCCATGAGCTGAAACTTATCCACACCTCTAAGTTCCTGCACAAGCTTGCCTATGTATCTGCTTTCCTTTTTTCCCAGTTCCCTAAATCATACCCTAAAAATGACACTTGGAAATTGCAGAGTCCGTGGGCTCCAGGTGAAACCAGCACAAGACCAGAGACAAAGATTTCTGTCTTAATTCATTAGAGGGTTAAAAACAACTTCTTTATAAAAGATTTTCTCTAGCCACACCCTGATTTCTGCAGCAGATTCTTTAGCACTGACAAAAGCTCCCCAGTCCACTGACCATCACAGCACTGCCAAGTGAGAATGAGGAAAACACAAGTCTCACTTGCAGGCGAGGCAGCAATTAAAAATCCATATCCTTACTACGAAAAAGATGAAAAAATAGGTATATACCTCTTGTCTGTAATGTCCCACTGGGCTTACTCAGCTCCCCGAACACTACACAATATCTGGAGGAAACCACTGAGAATGCTGATAAGGCAGCACAGAGGACATGCCAAAAGTAAGTCAGTGAAGTGCGATTTGACATCTCACGCACATGGCCGGCTCCAGTGGGCCCAGTGATGGGTGAGAACCTGCTCAGCTGCAGCAGCAGCACTGGCTGCCTCCCAAGTGCGGCAGTAGGGTTTGGCAAGTCTTCCAACAAAACTTCCACTGCCTTGTACACGTTTTGTTTCTGTTAACTTGTTTACTGCCTGAGGGTCTTTGTGATGACCCAGTGCTGCTGTGCCCTCACATACTGGTTCCCTAGTGAAAACCTGGTTTCCATGTATTGCTGGCCACGGGAGAGCATTCCCTTGTGCTAGACCTGAGCACAGCCTAACTTGCATTTGGGTGCCTGAGCTGGCTTCCACAGCTCATACCTAAAGAAGCCACCCATTCTGAGAAGGTCAGTCTTAATGCCATGAGTGAGGCACAGCAACCCCAGTCCCTGCTGAGCTTGTGCACTGAGTGCCCACGGAGACCGTGCCGATGCCGTGTCTCTGGGAGAGATCCAAAATAGCACTCAGGCACCAAAATGCAACTTCTGCAGACTGCTGGCGCCTGTGCTCATGAGAGCAACCCAGGAAAGCTCTGCCTCCCCTCCTCAGCTACGTCAGATGCTGTAAGTGCCTACAGCTTCTGGGGAAAGCTTCCTTAGGCGCCACAAGGTCTGGCGCCTTTTTGTGCCCAACTGCTCTGGGTGGGCTGAATTCTGTCATCTACTTCTTGCCTAAGTCCATCCAGAAGTCAGGTGGGGGGTTTTGCCATGAAGGTCTTAAGGACTCAATTCCCCAGGCATGCTGTACACAGCAGAATGGAACTCTCAGGAGGACTTACGGGTATTTAACATACACCAGTATCGGAGTACTGTCAGTATAGTAACTGTTTCCCAGCTAAATGCCCTAACCAGTCATCCTATTCTGACACCAGAAATCTTTTGCTCTTCATTAAATTGTAGCTCGGCTTTCAGAAGCTGGGCAGAGTACGTTTTTATTTCTTCCCTGCATGCCCTCAGGTTTCTCAGGGCACTCCCTGTTCAAAGGTCCAGATCTGGCTTCCAGGGCAGTGCTCTCCAGCACTTGGTGAGTATTTAAAGCAGAGGGGTGGCTCATCTTGCCAGGCATATTTTCACTGACAAGACCTAATTTAGATGTTGATGCCAAACGTGTTACTTTAAACCCATAAGCAAACACTTTTTTGGTCCTGTATGAGTTCCACAGTGAGATATCCATAGGTCTCCTTCTCCTGAGCATTTGTAACTGCCTGATGTAGGCATCTCACCACTCGAAGTACAGGCTAAGGGCACTCAAACCCCGAGATTCTGAGCTATTCCTCTCCAGTGTACAGGGAATTTTAGGCATTTAACTCACTTGAGAGCACTGTGCCTTTGAGAATCAGATTCTAATCCTCAACTCTCCCTTGCTGCTAATCCCAAATCTCTTTGAGATCTGGCCCTCTTAGTGTTCAAAGTCCTCTATTACAGGACTTCACCCTAGTTAACTGTTAACTTGCATTTGGCCATGGCCTTTGGTCAGGTGTTTGCAGTCTCCTGAACTACATTAAACACCAATATAGGATGCTCTGAAAGCATGAGGTAAGCGTATGACAGGAGCTGAAACTTCCTTATGGAGTTCATTTCCACAGTGGAAAAAGAAATCAAACACAAATTGTTCTGCTCACTGTGACTTTCCCAAAGTAAATTCCTTGCACCCAAAAGGTGCCAGGAAACAAACTCGAAAACAGACAAAGAGAAATTGTATTAAAACCAGGGTAAATATTCTAGGGGCTTTAAGAGTGGCAGATTCCCCTTAGCATTGCCCAACAATGTGCTTGCTCACTGTCATAGGACAAAGAAGAGGCCACGTGGCTGCACAGACCCCCTTCTCCATACTCAAACATGGCAGTTGTACCCAGCCCTGTGATCTATCAAATAATTAGATTATTTCTTCTGCCTATTGAGCAGGAAGAAGAGAGGTTGTTATGGCTTCTAAAGGAAAAAGCTCAGCTACTCAATAAAGAAGTAACTTACAAAGTAGATTGAGTACATATGAATTCAGTCTACTCTGTTTTTTATGTCAAATCTCACAAAAATAGATGGACAGCATAACATATGTGATAATGATAAACACATACGACACTTAAAGGCTTAAATTCTTTAAAACAACACTTCAAGCTTGCTTTTTTGTTCCCTGGAATTTGGAAAGTACTGCCAAAATGTAGCTTACCAAAATCCTAAGAGGAAGGGCTGAACTTTCATTACTGATTATACTTAGCACAGCACTTGTATTTGAATTCTTCACCTCCATGCGCATCCTGTTCCTTCAGAAAGATTTCCTCACATGCTGTTATTTATATTTTTAAAATGCCTTATAACATTTTCTCTTCATTCTCTGCAGTGTTTTTTCCTTTTCCTGAACGGTAGTTGTGTTCAATGCCCCATGCAGCCAGCGACACACCCTGCAGAACACAACACATAATCAAGCACACACGCCCTGCAGAGCAATGCGCTCACTCCAATTCCCAGCCCACCCCGACATGAGTGCTACAAGCACATCCTGTGAATGAAAGCACAGGGGGAAACGTCCTGGGGTGGGCCCTGCCACACAGCATCCCCCCAGAAAAGCCACGGTTCAGCTGGGAGCAAACACACCTCAGGAGCTGAAAGGGTACAAGTGAATAAGCACTGCACCTTCTGTAACAGTCACTGCACATTCCCAGTTGATGAACAAAGCCTAATTGACCTAAAGGATGACTGTATGTACCCAGCTTTACCTTTAGCAAACAACGCTGCTCATAACCCAGTCACAGCACAGTTCCCAATGCAAGAGGTATAGCATGAGCCAGAGGCTAAAATAAAACTCAGCTGTGTGTAAGGAATCACAAACAAAACAAAAGATGAAATCATATATGAGTGTCACAGAATGTTATATGATGCTTAACAGGTTAGGACCAAGGTTACACTTTTCTGGGAAAGAGGAAACCTTGAGATTACAAAATAGAGATAAGCAAAATTCATAGATTCAAAGAATCATAGAATATTCTGAGTTAGAAGGGACATGCAAGGAGCTTCCATCAAACTCCTGGCCCTGCACGGGACACCCCAACAATCCCACCATGTGTCTGAGAGCGTTGTTCAAAGACTCCTTGAGCTCTGTCAGCCTTGGCTCCCTGGGGAGCCTGTTCAGTGCCCGACCACCCTCTGGGGAAAGAACCTTTTCCTAATATCCAGCCTAACCCTCCCTTGGCACAGCTCCAGCTGTTCCCCTGGGTCTTGTCACTGGTCACAGAGAGCAGAGATTGGTGCTGCCCTCCACTACCCTTTGTGAGGAGGTTGTAGACAGCTATGAGGTCTCCCCTTAGTCTCCTCTTCTCCAGGCTTAATTACCAATGATTAATATAAACTCTATAAATTAGTATTAATATAGTAAAGTATTAAGATCTATTAATGTGAAGTTAAAAGTAAAAAAAAAGTATAATCTAGAAATTAAAAATATTTCAGAAATCTGAAGATGAATAATTTAATTTGCGTAAACAAATGTATGAAATAAATATCCAGGAAGATGATTCAAACAAAGCATTTTTGGCCACTTTTTTTTAATAGGAAGGAGGTACCAGTTTTGTTGTTGTGAGGCATTAGTTAGGAATCCAGATAGAGTCATCCATGATCTGATTTATCTATAAGAAAGTGAACTGGAATGAGGAAAATATTCTTTTTTTTGCGTGAATTATGAACACAGAATTACGAATTAAGGGGTTTGTTTGCTAATTATAGAGCCAAAGCTGATCTTACTCTGTAGTCTTAGGTGAGTCAATTCATCCCCCTTCTTTGGCTTCTTCATTGTTAAATAGTTCTGAGAATTCTGACTTACTGATTTCAGACTAGCAGTTTGGCTCAATTAATGTTCCTAATGCAATTTGAAGAAAAACGGTAGTTTTAGGTCTACTGTTGTCAGGAAAGTGTTGGGTTTTGCTCGCATGAAAAAGAAAATTAACTTTTAAATCAGTTGTCAGTATCAGTTTACTCATTCCAGTTCTAATGATTTGACAACACCTCGAATAAACCCCTTGCTTTTGGTTCCCTTTCTAACACACAACATGAGCTAAGCTGCCACACCCAGCTGGACTGCTGACAAATTCCTGTTCTTATCTCAAGCTCGATAGAAGACTTATGTAATTAAACAATATTGTGACGAGGGTCTTATCTCAGGGCATTAACTACTTCTTCCCTTGGCAAGGACGTAAGTGAGCTGGACCCAACTGAAAAGAGGCTGTGAGCCCATTGCTTTCTTTGGACTTTGACCTTTTACTGGAAAATAAAATCTCCACAACGTGAGCTCTCACTGTGTTGTGTTGTTGAGACTTGAGCCTGCAGGAGGAAGAACTCTTCAAGGCCACCTCCAGATTTTTCTGTTGTACAAGTGAAGAGCTTTTGTAAATCCTTCAGCACTCTCTCGGCTCCTGAGAGTTGATGTCTTTGCACAAGACAAGTTAATAACAGCTAATAATGTCGGAGCCTTGCCAAAAGCTCAACGAGCACTTGGTTGTGTAACTCTAACTCGATAGGCACTGTTTGTTTTGGGTTTTTCCACCACAGATAGTACCCCCTGGCTATGCCAAGGCAATTGGTTGACCTCATGAGAGATGAGAATTGTCTCATTAATTTCAGTGGGTTGTTCAGTTTTGGAGCACAATGCAAAGTGCTGCAGGATTCGTGGCTGATCTGTTTGCAATTTGCTGAATATGCTCGCACACCACGGTGGGACAATTTAGGTGTCTGAGATTAAAAAAAAAAGAAAAATTAGCTATTTTTATCTATTCCCTGGGGGCTTCTGAGGGATTATGCCATGTTATCTCATATTCGTGATTCCTCCAGTTTAGTTTTTAATACTCCCAGCATGATTTATTATATCTTCTTTTGAAAGACTATGGCATTGATTAACAACTCTGGCTCTGGTAAATTCAATCTGAATTCCTTTTTTTTATCCAGGTATGTGCCTAGTTTGTGGGTGAAAGTTAAAAATGGAAAGATGTGCATCTCTAAGTAAAGACATGATGACAGCAGGAGGAAAAAAGCTGCAGAATCAATTAGAAATGCAGTATGTTGCACACAGCATATTTAGATTGCTGTTGTTTCCCTCGTTCTCTTGCCCTGCTTTTAGACTTAAAAAGCAAGAGTAGCTGTATTTTGTTCCTGCACTGCAATCTAACATGCACTGTATGTGAGTGTCAGCAATTCTGAATACAGGAGCAGTCACACTACCTGCAGCAAAAAGTCCCTGACGGATGCTACAAGGTGGTGACATTATTATGGGAAGGACCTGGGTGCTGCATGAAGCAATGCAGGATTAACCATGTGCATTGCACTGAACCTGCAGGGATGCAAGAAAAAAGCATTCAGGCAAAATAGCAAGACAGGAGAAATTTCTCACCTAATTAATGGGGAGCTTTTCCTTATTTTAATTCCCTTGCCTCTAATAAAATTGAAAAAAAGATTTTCAAGAGCAAGTGAAAGAGCCATGCTGGCACCAAAAGAGCTCATTACAGAATCATAGAATGGGCTGGATTGGAAGGGACCTTAAGGATCATCTCGTTCCATCCCCCTGACACAGGCAGGGACACCTTCCACTAGACCATGTTGATCCAAGCCCCATCCAACCTGGCCTTGAACACTTCCAGGAATGGGGCAGCCACAGCTTCTCTGGGCAACCTGTGCCAGGGCCTCACCACCCTCACAGGGAAGAATTTCTAAATCTAAACCTAATCCCTGTCAGTTTGAAGGCATTCCATTCCCCCTTGTCCTGTCCACTACATGCTCTTGTAAATAGTCTCCCATCCTCTGCTGGGAAGGGTATGTGGAGGTGCAAGGGTGGGTGCTCCTCCTTCCTTCATGGGCACTTGGAAGTGTGAGACTTTCCCCGGTCTGTAACTGTGGCTTGGCTCTGTCTCCACACGCAGATCATGCCGCATTCACATGCACTGGCCGTTATTATTGCAATGCTGAGAATGCAAAAGACACCCCATAAAGCCTGAAGCACCACACTCATGCGAGCAGCCACGCTCTGGCCTGGGGGCCCGGGCAGTCCCACTGGGCTGGCAGCTGCAGCCGTGTCCACAGGCAGTGCAGGAGGGCTGCCAGGAGCCGAGGGAATGCAGGCAGCGGCTGTGGACAGCCAGGCACTCTGGGCTGAGCCTGCTCCCCTGGGCATCCTCAGCACTGGGCAGCCCCAGCCCTGTGGCAGGTGCTGAGAGGGTCCATGAGCACCAACAGGGCCCTTGGGATGCAGTGAGGGGACAGTGAGGCTGAGCAGTAGGACACTCCGGACTGCTCCCTGTACTCAGCGCTTCCCACTGTGCTGAGCACTGGTGAGGCCACAGCCCTAGTGCCATGTCCAGTTCTGGGCGCCTCATTGCAAGGGAGACATCGAGGAGCTGGAGCGTCTTCAGGGACGGGCAATGCAGCTGGGGCAAGATCTGGAGTCAGTCGTGTGAGGAGCATCTGAGTGAGCTGAGGGGGCTCAGCCTAGAGAAAAGGAGGCTCGGGGGGACCGTCTTGCTCTCTACAATTCCCTGATAAGAGGGTAGAGCCAGGTGGGGGGCACTGTCTTCTCCCAGGCAACAAGTGTGGAGAGGAAATGGCCCCAAGCCGTGCCAGGGGAGGTTTAGGTTGGACATCAGGAGGAATTTCTTCACAGAAGGGGTTACTAGACATTGGAAGGGGCTGCCCAGGGAGGTGGCAGTCTCCATCCCTGGAGGTGTTTAAGGAAAGCCTGGACATGGCACTCAGAGCTCTGGTCTGGTTGACAAGGTGCTGGCCGGTCACAGGTCCGACTCGATTTATCTCGGAGGTCTTTTCCAACCTAAACGACTCTGTGATCCCGTGCTGGCAGTGCCCGCGGGGCTGAGCGGGGCACCCCGCGCTGCGGGCAGGGCACCCCGAGCCGCGGGGCATCGCAGGCACCGGGGGGACCCGGCAAACTGCGGGGGTCCCGCGGCAGCTGGGACCAGCCGCATCCCGCTCCCCGCATCCCGCATCCCGCTCCCCACATCCCGCTCCCCGCTCCCCGCGCCCGCCG
>VZRE01002390.1:365146-426509 GCA_013396775.1 Cephalopterus ornatus
TGGGTGGGTGGATGGGTGAAGGAGGTGTGGACAGGGAAGGGCCGTGGGAACAGGGCGGCTCTGCCCAACGAGCGGCTGTTGTACCGCAAGGCGGCTGTGCGAAGCCAGAGGAGGTGTGTGCTGTTTGGGGCTTCCCCGGGCAGGACCTCGGAGGGAGCAGCAGGACCTCGGGGGTGATGGATGTGCGTGTCCCACGGGACCCCGCAGTGGGTGCCCGGGTGAAGGTGCGGGGATCCTGCTGCCCCGCAGGTCCTTGGGGTCCCGCTGCAGCTTCATGGGGTCACGGTGGGGCTCCCACAAAGCTTTAGGGCATCAGTCGTTATGGTGGAGCTCCCACAGCACCTTTAGGGGGTCGCTCCTTACAGTGTGCAGAAAGCAACACCATGTGTCCGATTGCTGGGAACCAATGTTGGCGCCTCTACCTTTGGCTTTGCCATCCTGGGCAGGCGTGACTTGTAGGATTTGGCCTTTTTTTGGGGCTCCTGCATCCCCTGGGTCATAGCAGGCAGCGTCAGGTACCAAAGCAGAAGTGAAAAAGACCCCTCTGACTTAAATGGAGCTGAAACAGCAAATGTGGGTTCATTTTCTTTTTGAGCCATTCTTGAGCCAGTGATTTGTAACTTTCCAAGTTCAGAGATGCCATAGGGAGGATGCACAGATGAGTTTTCTGATGTAGATTTTACTTGAGCATTAATATCACGATAAAAAATACATGCATTTTTGGGAATATACGGTCCTTTCCGTGTAGGATCATCGTGACCTGTACATGTGACCCCTTTGAGATGGCAGGGGGAAATGGTCATAATGCAGGTTTTTAGTTCTCCCAAACAAAAGTTGTGTGCTAATATTTTTGCTGTAATTCTAAACCAGGCCTCTCATTTATACAGGCTGACAGGATCTTGTGTGATCCATGGGGCACTGTTGAACATGGAGGCAGTTGCTTCTGAATGAAAATTTGTTGAAGCTGGAAACAGTATCTGCTGGATCATGTGGGTTCTGGGGCCCAGAGCCTCGTTTCTGCTTTTGTATAAAATTTGATAGAAAAAGTCTTCTCAGCTTTGGAGACATTCCGCCAGCTGCAAATCTTAATACCGTCTATTTTCAGACTTGTAAAATACATGAACAATAAGGGACCCTGAGTTGTGGCTGTCACTTTTTAATAGCAGATAAAGCAAATGTTATTTCTGATGTCTTTGAAAATGTTATTTTTGTTGGGTCTCAGAATATGCGTGTGGAAACACTGTCTCACCAAGAGCATAATCACCTTAAGAGACCGCACTAGTGCTTCACTTTGGAACGGAACAAAGACATTAAGTAAAGACTGAATGGCAGGGTTTGTGTTAATGAGTTACAAAAAGAGCGGCATGGGTTCAGATCTGCATTTTAAAGATTCACAATTGCAAATAATTTCTTTATCAGTCAGACTGGAGGATTAGAAATAGACACTTCAAAGCTCTTTCTCAAGTAACTGTAAGCTTGCTGAAGTTCAGCTGTTCTGCAAAGATGAATTTTTAAAAGGCTGCCGTTGATAACAGGAATTTTGTATTTAAAGTACAGAGAAACTAATGTCATGTGCAAAAAACCACTTTCCTGTTTTAGAAGCATGAACAGAGTTCAGGGCCAAAATGTTGCAAAGGTTAGAGCCCTTTTTAGCTGTTGTGGGTTTTTGTTTATTGTGCAGTCAGTGGAACAAAATCTGCTGAGGCTGGAAAATTTTACTGTTGTAGGTGAAGTATGATGCATACATTAAAAAAAACGTACAGGTACTTCCTGATAACTCTAGAACATACAATACAGTGCTCTTAGAGAAAGGAGGTTAGCACCTTGAGTGAGTTTCTGAATGAAGAAGTGACGTTCTTCATCGTGTTAAATACAAGGCTTTTCTCTCAGAGATTTCAGCTGGATGTTCTCTGTGGCAGGTACAGCTTGGCACCCTGTCTTTAGCACACACTTTGGAGTGGGTGTTATGCCTGTGTATGATTAGAGGTTTAGGTTGCTAAGAAACTTTTAAAACTGCCCCTGTATATCTACTAGACTCCCAAAATTCAGAGGTTCCAAGTGGAGTGGAGTTGTGTTCTTCTGGAGGCCACAGATTTCGCAGGTCTGTGTTGCTAATGCAGCTGAAGCAATCGCTGTCCTTAACTGCTCTTGTCAGGACATTTTGGAAGGCAAGGTCTTGTTGTTGTTGTATCCTTCCTTCACTTAGGACTTTTATTTTTGATGTTTTAGAGTGGCAGGATATCGACAGCTGACATCAGGTGTAGAGAGGAGCACAGACCAGATAGAACTTCTGGCCTCGAGCTCTGTTTCCACACAAAGTAGCTCTAGCAAGAATAGGTTTCCAGAGTCTCATCTGGAGACTATAGAGACACCAATGACAAGTAATTAAAACAGCCCGTTATCAAAAATGTCCCTGTTCTTCACCATCTAAAAGTCAAAGAAAGCCTTTCCATCTATGGGACTAAATCTCTTCCCTCTCTCTTAGAGTTACGGGTTCATATCTGGCCTGACTGAAGAACCCAAAGTGCCTAAACATCCTTCTTGGAAGTTGTCTACATCAGTGAATCTGAATCATATTGGTTCATATCATGGTTCCATATTGAAAGTAGCTTGTTTTGTTACTTGTAATTTTTTGTACTTTTTTTTTCTTTTCTACAGGACTTCTGTTTCCTTGGCTTATCTATAGTTCCCTTTGTTAATACCAAATGCATTTAATTCATAAATAAAACAATATTTTCCCAGTAATTTCATGTGAATAGTAATCATTCTGTCCCAAGTATCTTTAGGGTTTTACTAATACTTACCTAATGCTTTTCATATTTCAAAGCCTTTCATTCACAGTAATCTCTCCAGTCCTGCTGTGATGTTAGTATGAAACCAAGTTTTCAGCTTCCAGATTGGAGCCTTCACTGCAGGTCTGTTCAGTGCATGTCTCTAGACACCAGCCCTCCTACAGAATTCCTAAATCAGTTTGTATTTCCAGAAGGCCTGGTTCTTTCCTTTTTTTTTTTTAAAACCCATTTGACTGAAAGAGGCAGGCAGGTTTTTCCTTGTTTCCCATCCCCTGGTTCCTTAGAACTTGTGTCAGCAAAGCAGCTTTGTACCTATTTTATTGGGGATTTTGAGTTATCTCACTGGAGCTGAAAGGGTATTTCCCCCTCAAGCCTTTAAGACCCAGTGTCACCTGCACACTTGCAGCATCTGAGGATGGTTAAAATCCTAATTGGATTAAACTGTAAGCCTGGGTCATCTTGAGTGGTGGTTATGGGCCAGAAGGGTTCTCATATGTTGTGTGATCCAGTTAGCAGGAGGCTGGGCTGCTGCTGGGACTTCAGACTGCTCTGGTGTTGAGAATTACATACGTAAAAATGAAAATTACAGATGTAAAAATAAGTTACTCCTTTGCAATGGATGTGGACATGATAGAGAGAAACGTTGCTGCAAGTTCTCTGACTTTGGTGGCTTTTCTTTGCACCTGCCTATTTGCATGAAGGAGTTCCTGTTGGGTTTGTAAGATACTGAAACTTCTGAACTATATTGGTAACTTGAATTGGTTAGGCTGAGAAAAACTAAAATAGACCACTCTGAAATCAAGTTTTTGTTCTAATTCTGGGTAATTCTCAGTTGTGCCCTGGCCGTGTGTTTGGCAGAGAGTGGCAAATGTCCATGGGTCCTTATTTTTATATTTAACTGAGAAATTCACAATTCCTTTCCCACAATTAATCATTGTGATGTTTTCATTAGGGATTTGTTGTTGTTGTTGATTGGTTGGTTTTGGGGTTTGGTTTGATTTTTTCAGTGTCATAACCTGTATGAAATAACAGTGTGTTATATCCAGATTTTGGCAGTCATGGAAAAGGAGCCAGGCTTAGAAAGGATTTAGATTTAAATGCTGGTTTAGTGTGGAAGGCAAAGACTCTTATTCCATCATCATAGTACAATGGGCCCCCACTCTCAGCTGTTCTTTGGCACATCTGTTATAAATGGTATTTTAATGTGGCTATTCTGATTCAGATATAAAGTACATTTTTATTGTTTTGGGGCACAGACAGGTCTTTGCTTCAGTTCCCAAAGATCTTTTTTAAATCAAATTGTCCAGTCATAACCAAAGCTGACACACATCCAGCCTTATTTTGGGAGAGAGAGTATGTTTGGTTTTAAATTAGACCTAAGATTTGTGATGGTGAATAGCCAAAGTGATGCTCAGACATCTGATGTGGAACAATTGTGGAATCAATTCCTGATCTAATTAATGAGGACAAACCGGTAGATTGATTATAGGTGATTTTGAGCCTGAGGAGACAAATCTTTTCTGAACTAAGCAACCCCTTGGAGAACTTCTCATTCACTTGTGAACTTAAGGAAATTAACTTATTTTAGTCTTTAGCCTTCAGAAAAGAAAATCCTACCATTTTCCTTTTGACAGTTTTGTGAGGGTCACAACTGAAAATCATAAATCATAGAATCAACTGAATTGGAAAAGACCTCTGAGATTATCAAGTCCAACCCTTGATCCAACACTGCCGTGGTTACCAGACCATGGCATTGATGCCACATCCAGTCTCATCTTAAAAACCTCCAGGGATGGTGAATCCACCACCTCCCTGGGCAGCCCATTCCAATGTCTGATTACTCTCTCTGTAAAAAATTTCTTTCTAATATCCAACCTAAACCTCCCCTGGTATACCTTAAGACTGTGCCCTCTTGTCCTACTGCTGGTTGCCTGGGAGAAGAGACAAAATCTTTTGGTAGCCCCTCAAATCTCCCTTCAACTTGTCTGGGATTTGTTTGCCCTGTGTTTGAACATTTGCCAGTCATTATGCAGAAATGATGACTACTTGATGCTTTGCCATTGCCTAATAAATATCAAATGTTAGTGGAAATGTTCATGTTTGCTCAGGAATTTTCAGTTGCAGCGTGAGCCAGCGCTGTGTTTCCCGTTGGATCCGGGTGCTTCCTGCTCCGTGCACCTGCTGGCACCTTCCCAGCACCTCTTTAACTGGCTGCATCAACACACACTCCTTCATCTGGCAGAATTACTTGCTGAACTTACTTTAGAGGAGAGGCCCCGTGAGCTCATTTGTTAGCAGGTGCACGGTGGTGATAGTGGCAGGGAGGCGTGTTCTTGGCTGAAACAGAGCGGGGAGGATGAGAGAAGAACTAACAGCTCAGACTGGCTGGTGTGGCATCTCCTGATCTGATGGGTTGTGCCACTGGTTTGTGTGTGCCCTGTGCTGAGCTGTGCACAGTCACTGTTGCAGCCGCAGACATTGCCACTTGCACAGGGATTTGGTTCACAGTCTTAAATCCTGTATGGGGTGGAGCTGGTAGCCAGCACTCCCTAAATTAGTGTCTACACCAATAACTAGCAGCCTAGCTCAGCTGTGTGTTGGGTAGTTGGCTCTCTACGCTCTGCAGGACGCACATTTTCTCTCTGGCTGCTGAAGTGATATGTGAGTTCTCCGAAGTGCCTGTAACTGCAACTGAATTTCATCCTGAACTGCAGCCACGTTTGGCGAGCGAGTTCCAGTTCACATTGTGCAATGTCGCTGGTAAACAACCTTTCCAAATGGTGTTGCTACCACCTTACGTAATTACCAAAGTGGGTTTGGTGCCAGGCAGTACCATGACTAACTTTGTTTCAACAATAGCCCTTTGAGGGCACCTGAGAAATTATTCTGCAGTCACAGCAGTCAGATGGGCAAGCAGAGCTGTACAGACAGAGTCTACTGATGTTGGTGCCACAAATAACTGATTATACATAGCTTGCATGTATGTAGATATTTCTTCCTAAGTCTCCCTAATGCATCGTTTGTCTTGAAATATAGTTGGAGAAGAGATTTTTTCCTGAGTAAGTGTGGAAATACTAAGGTCTGTCTTTGTAGGAAAGTTCTGTATTGTTCCTTCTGAACTTTAACTGTCCTCCTTTGTTCAGTCCTTGGTGACACAGATGCTTTCTTCATGCCATCATAGTTCATTGATGTGAAAATGTCTGAATCACACTGTAAACAGAGCTGAAGCAATACCACCAGCGTGGACTGGAAGGCTGTGGATGTTGTTGAGCTTGTATTTTGAAGGCTGCTTGTGTATTTTTTGGGCATGTAATTCAAATGGCAGAGGTGGTGAGAAAAGAACAGTCTTGCAATGAATGAAGAAATTGTGGAACTGTCTTGTTTTTTTTGTCTTCTATCCAGGCACAAGTCCTGAACTGTTGTTTAGGTATTCCTGTACAGAGCCAACTGCTCTCAAAATGGAAAACTTTTTCTGCCAAAACATTAACCACAGTCTTGCCATGACCTACAAAATCTTGCTTATACTGAAATGTTTGAATATTTTAGTAGTAATCATGGCAGACACACACACAAGACTGTAGTCTGTGTGACAGTGTGGCTTGCTGTGTTTGAACTGTGTGTGTTTGGTTATTTGCTTTTCTGTTGGTGTTTTTTAAGCATGTTTCCAAATCAGATCTATTTAGTTTACTTCAGAGAAGCCAGAAAGATTGGCATTTAATAGAACCTTTAAAATGCCCTGTTAATGTGTACAGGCAAGTATAACTGCTGACGGGATTTCAGGAGGTCATGGCTTCTTAGTGTTTATTTAACAATCGTATCCCAAGGCAGATCATTTGGCTTCCAAATTGCTGTCCATCTCTGTAGACCACTGGGTGCTGTGAATAAAGGAAGCCCACCAGTTGAGCCAGTAATGTAAATATGACTTTGTTTTTGGATAAACGTGAAGTCTCAGAGCCTCGCTCAGATTCCCTGCCACTCTAAATCAGCTGTGACCCGGTTGCATTGAAATCTGATTCTGGTTGCTGCATTATAACAGGTTGTATCTGGACTAAAAATCACTGATAAACCTGATCCCCAACTATAAGCTGCAACTCTTGGGCCTGCATCAGTTATGTTTTTCTACTGGTGTAATACCCATACAGGTGTTTCCTGGAAACTGTGTCAAAACCAGGAACTTCACTTGGAAGCCAGATGATGCAGGAGAGTTGAGCTTGCTTGTAGGTAATACGCTTCCACGCAAATAAAAAGTGGGACTGAGTTGTAGAAGCATGTACAGGAATTCTTGTCTCCTTAGATTGGAATTCAAATAGGAGAACTTGAGCTGGTCACTGCAGGTTTATTCATATTCTGAAAAAGCACAATATGTTTGAATCCCCTATTGATGCTCTGGGAAAGGGTATGCTTTTTTGTCCCTAAATCTTGTGTATTAATGGATTTTGTCCTATAGAAATTACTTTGGAGGAGAAGGAAGACTTGGTTGTGTGTGAATGCCAGTGTCTGCTCTCTCAAGTCAGGGTTCTGCTGCTCTTAACCTGTGTCCGCTTTAGGCAAGTACCAGTTCCTGTCTGAGCCTCAGTTACTGATTTGTTTCAAGGGAACCTTCCTGTGCTTGCTCACTCTGCAGAAGAGCAGTGGTTGAATTGGACTGGTCCAGCCTGAGGCAGTGAGCCTAGATGATGTCTAGGAGTTTCCCTTATGGATCTGGAGAAATCTCTGTCGTGCAGTAGGATATGGATTGGTCTGTGCACTTTTGAGGGAAGCTTTATGAATATGGAGCTGTTTCCTTCACACATCCCTCCCTCGCCTTTTTTTTCCCCTTAGCCAGATGTTTTATTTGTTCATGCTCTTTTGTACCAACCTCTGATTTTTGTGCTGAGCAAGTGCAGCTGGGACTTAAACCAGAA
Organism: Cephalopterus ornatus; assembly: GCA_013396775.1. NCBI lineage: Eukaryota > Metazoa > Chordata > Aves > Passeriformes > Cotingidae > Cephalopterus > Cephalopterus ornatus. The sequence continues at coordinate 372,843 of VZRE01002390.1, forward strand.
AGTAGCTTCCACAAATAAAATTTACATGTTTCTGATGCTAATTTTATCTTACCAGATCTTGTTTCAAGGTGTTCAGCAGTACGAGGCAGTAACAGAGTCTTACTGTTCTGTGATTCCTAGAAACTACGGAAAAGACTACGGAACAACTCTTTTTTTTTCCATAGCTCTGCCCGGATTATGCTCCAAGTTGTGTGTAGGGAATTTCTTGGAAATCATAGTCCAACTTTGAATTTTGTTCAGCGTTTGCTGGAGATCAGGACTGTTGTTTGTGGGGAGGTCTGAGGAACTGGCCAGTAAGGCCGCTAGCCTGGCAACACTGGGAACCAGCAGCTGTGGGCAGTGGGTTGTTGGCACTGGAATGGCCTGCCCGGGGAGGTGGTGGAGTCCCCATCCCTGGAGGTATTCATGGAATGACTGGACGTGGCACTCAGAGCTCTGGTCTGGTTGACAAGGTGGGGAATTGGTCACAGGTTGGACTCGATGATCTTGGAGATCTTTTCCAACCTCAGTGATTCTGTGAATGTGGCAGGAGGTAGAGGAACCCTGAGCTGGCAAGTGTCAAACTGGGAAAGGGAGAGATGTTCAGGACTAGGAGTCTCAAAAAGGATGGAATAAATGATGGTGGGAGGTGCTGGGATGTGCTGGGGAGCTGCAAGAACAAGAATCTCTGAGTTTATAGTTCACTTATGACATTCAAGTATCTGAACAATTTACTGAGTTTGGGGAGCAGCCATGTATGTTAATCCTGGTTCTCTCTGATCTCCACAACATGCTGCTCCCACTCAGGAGTACGATGGCTCTTGTTCATAGGCCACAGAAGGGCTGGATCCTTTTGAATACCAGTCCCCTTACTTGAACATTTTTCCTTCATGACACTTTTCTCCTGTTTTGATGAAGCAGAGTATAATTTGTTCACTTTATTAAAAATACATTTCTCTTCCATCCTTCATTTTGACACCTGCTGCACTGCCTAAAAGGAAATAAAATGCTTGCTGGCAAGACTCCACCTTTGAGTATTTGAGATTATACTTTCCTCCTCCTCCTAATTTCCTTTGAAATATGTTTGAGCCTAACATTTTATTTGGAAGGAAAAAAAAGTGATGTACCTCTTCCTGTTTTCCATTCTTCAGTGTCACCTAAAATAGTTGTACTTCTGGCGTATTTCAGCAACAGCAATTGTTGTGTGTGTTCTTGGGCAGCAGAGAACAAGTTTAATATGCACTGAAAGAATAAAAGCACAAAATTTAGAACATAGTTGACAAAAAGGTGTTATGGAGGGACAGCACAATGATTGGCAGGAGGAAGCAAACAGGAGAACCAGCTCCTTGGAAAGGAATCAGTTTAAATGGGAGCGGAACACATGAATTTTTGGTGCCCTTTTTCAGCAGTTGTTGTGAAGTCTTTTCTCCTAGAAATAAATGGGTTTGTTTTTTTGTCCCTATGCAAATCCTTTCCCTGCTAAGTAAGGAGCAAGCCAGATGACATAATGCTGCAGAGGCTGATGCCTCCGATGTTCTCTCAGCCCCTTTCCCTAAGTGTCCAGTTACCCAAAGGCTGGATTATATAATTAATGACAGTCCTCCTGGCCCAACCTTGTTTTCTTGTTCTCAGTACTCCTCCTTGTTTCAGAAACTTCCTCTGTTAGTTTCATTATGTTCTTGGAACTGGAATTAGGAGGGAGGAGCTGGCTGGCAAGGAAACCTCTTCCTACATTTCATTCCTGGGCTTAAAAGTGTGGAGAGTCAGCAGGTCAAAAAAAATACTATTTGCTTTGAAAAGTGGTGTTATGTCGTGAGTGAGAAATCAATCATGCAGAATTTGAAAATTGCAGTATTCACCTGGTTGCAGTCTAGATGAACTGGTTTAAAACTCCACATCCCTCCACATCCCCATCTGGTCCTTCCCGTATCAGAGCTTGCTCAGAGTGGTTCAGGATTAAACAGTTTCCGATACAATTCTGAAGCCTTGCTAGTTTGTCCATTAAAGCTCAAGTTGTGGAGTATATGTGTTAATATCCCATTGTGTGTAAATGAGGACTAGCTGATTACTTAATGATATGTGTGTTATCTGCTGTAATGCAGGTGTTAATCTTATAAAATGTGTTAATAACTGCTTGGTATTTACAAGTATCGGCTTATTAGTCCTGCTTTGAATCTGTGTTTGCATCTGGAACTCACATTCCCAGCCAGGCTTTGGTGTTTGTATGTTTGGTGTTTACTTTCTGTGTGAAACTGAGATTAACAGAGTCACTTATCTTACTTTCCAAGTGCTTCAAAGTTTGTGTCCCAATTCACAAAACCATCAAGATTGTTCATAAAGGTGCACTCCAGGCACAACCCTGTTAGTGAACCAAGGTTTGGCTCTTGCAGAGTACATCCAGTCTGTTTCCATAAGCCACCTTCCTACAGCTGTCAAAGAATCACAGAATATTCTGAGTTGGAAGGGACCCACAACAATCATCAGAGTCCAGCTCCTGGCCCTGCACACCCCAACACTCCCACCCTGTCCCTGAGAGTGTTGTCCAAACACTCCTTGAGCTCTATCAGCCTTGGGGCCGTGCCCACTGCCCTGGGGAGGCTGTTCAGTGCCCAACCACCCTCTGGGGGAAGAACTTTTTCCTAAAATCAACCTAACCCTCCCCTGACACAGCTCCAGCCATTCCCTCGGGTAGAAGTTGGAGCTTTGCTCAGTGGTGCTTCATTATTTGCAGAGTTTTTCACCTGCAGATTTCCACGTGCTTGAGGAAAGGTGGGCAGATGTTACCAGATGCTGCTGTGCAAAATGTACAAGCTGAAGAAGAAAGATTTAATTGACTGGAACAGAAATTGCACTGTGAGTCAGCGCTGGGAGCAGAACAGAATTCAGGTTTGTTGGCTCCCACTACTGCATCCCATCCCTGGGATTGTAGCATGGCTGACCTGGAGCTGTCCTGAGCTGCTCTCTGCACATTATGTTCTCATCTGCCAGCAGACAGGAAACATAGAAATGTCATTTAAACAAAGAATTAACAGAATTAAGGGCTCAAAATCAGTAGTTCCTGTGTTCTTCCTCTGCTGCTGACTTCCTACCATTGTTTTTCCACTCAGTAAAACAGATTTCAGCTACTTTGCTGTATTGGAAGAAGAGTTATTGCCTTTTGTCTGTGCTGGATTGTAGGATCTAAGTTTTCCTGCAGAGTTGTCAGAGCACTCACTTGTTTTTGGGTGGGAAGAGAAGCAGCATGAGCTAAAGAAAGGATTTCAGAATGAAATCTTGAACTGGTATTTCTCCATGAAAATAGAAAAAGCAGTGCTTCCTCTACATGTGTAGAGGAAGGCATAAGAATAAGGCAGCTCTACTTATTTGGACTGTTTTAGGGTGAATTTACTTGTACGTAGAAATTCTTCTTTCCTTGCTAGATCTGTGGAACAAAATTCTGGATTTTTGCCCAGCACAGGTACAGGAAGGAACAGAGGAAGTTGAAAATGCAGAAGGAGTTGGAACTCACTGCTTTTTTAGAGTAAAGTAAGAGAGGTTTTGCTTAAAAAGACATGCTGTTCTTGATGTTTCCCCAGTTAAAGCCCATCTGTTCTTTTTTTAGAGAGTTGCTCCAAACTGCTGGTCAGACCAGGTCTGACTTTTTATTGTAGCAGCTCTCAAGCACATGGGGTACAAAATCCAGCCCACAGCACTGCTGAGCAGCCTCTGTCACCTGCCCAGCCGTCTGCTCATTCCTCTCCCTTCTCCCAGGGGAGTCTGGTGATTTCCAGCCCCTCTCAGGGGTCACCATGCAGAGGGGAGTTGTGTCCTGCTTGTTTCCTTTATCATTGTTGTTCCAGGTACCAGCTGTTCTCCAAGTCACTGTTTTGATTATTTCACATATTCTGTCATTTGGGACATGGAATGGGATAACTGTTCTTTCAGGCCATCTCTGCATACCCCAGGAATCAGCCTGCTGTTACGCTACTGAATAAAATCAATTTACCAAGTAAAGAGGTTAATCTTTTTATCTCTGGTCCTGGGCACAGTAGTTCTAGGTATGGTTTTAACAACTGTGAACAATAAAAATCCCCCCAACTACTTCAAAAAGGCGTCTGGGATTTTATTTTTATTTTTTAAGTAAAAATGGTATTTTGTTAATCAAAAGAGCACCATGTGTGCAAACCTGACTCAGCTGGGCTGTTTGTTCTACCTGTGCATTTCCTTCAGCTTGAACAGCCACATTGAAAACTAAATTGCTGGGCTTAGATTTATCCTTTTTACAGAAGTAACAGCTTTGCTTTTCAAGATCTTACCACAAGTGCCTGATGTGCTTTGTAGGAAGGAACAAAGCCAGAAAATATGCTCTGACAGAGGTACCTGCCTGCCTTTGGTGGAGTGAGAGTGTATGTATAAGCCTGCTTGGTTTTGTTTAGAGCTGAACAGCCTCTGAAGAGGTTAAAAGCCACCTGAGTGCCTAGTGGCTTGTGCTCTTCAGCTTGTGTGGTTGGGTGCCTACTACCCAGAAGCTTTGTTGACAAAGCGGGGAGGAATTGTCCCAAAATCATTGTTTGAGAGCAGTGACCCAAGGAAACAGAGGAACAGTTGTTGCCTGTTTAAACAACTTTGAAGCTCTTAGCTAAGTGATTTGACTTTGATTTAAAATCTTTTATCCTTCAGGTAGTGCTGCAGTATTCTCTATGCCTTCTTAGCTTCTCTTAGTTCTTTAGAGCACCTTGTAATCTATTTTTTTTGGTCTGTCTCAGTTAAGGAAGCACTGAGAGATTAAGTCCTGGGGCAGCATTGTCACGGAATGGGTCAGGTTGGAAGGGACCATGGTGGGTCATCTGGGGCGTGGATGGGGAGTGTTTCAGTGGGTGACCACAGACCCCCTGTACCTCGGGCTGCTGGGGAGGCAGGTTTTCTCTTATACACTTAGTACTTCTAATTCTTACACTTAGGTTAAATGACCAGAGAAGATGCCTGAGAAGTCAGCAGTTCACGCAGAGAGAAATGCCCCTTGACACTCAGCAGCATGCCTTTGATGGGAAGGTTTCTCTAGAAATACCACTGGGGATTAAGAGAAGGGCGTTTCCATTTGGCCATTGGTCTCCAGCCTGAATGATCTTGCTCTGACAGCAGTCAGAGCTTCCTTTTGATGCCATGAATTCAAATGGAAGATAACCAGTGTGGCCTCTTTTTTTGCCTCTTCCCTTCTGCCTCCAGGCTACACTGATTTGGGGAGGGGGAGAAGGAAAGCTTCTGAGACACAGTGTTAAATTCTGACATCCCCTTTGTAATACTAACCTCCACTGAAGTATTTATTCCTGGAGAGAGAAAATGGAGTCTGTTTGTGCACAGTCATCTTTGAATGTCAGATGGACTTAATCCAAGTTATATTTATCATGGCTGAGTTTCTTCCTGCTTCCCATGTCCTCCTTGTAAACAATAAAGCATTTTATGCAAAGTGGATAAGCAAAGCTGCTGGATTCTCAGCTGTAAGTGGTATCTCTGCTGAGAGCCTTAATCGTAGCAGGTGTTGAATGAATCACTGTCTATAAACTCTTCTGCTGTCTCTAGGGATGCTTCTTCCAGAGGTGGTAGTGGCAGGAATGCAAGGAAACAAAGCTGTGTGACCAGCCCATGCTGTGGGCTGGTGGAAGACTCTTCAGACCCATCATTCCAGCTCACTTCATGTGCACTTAAACGTGTTTCCTGAAGTGGGGTTGAGGTTGATCGTTCTCTTCTCGCTTCACACCTGCCTTGGTTTTCTGAACTGCTAATGGACCTCTTCTGTCATGAATCAAAAACATACAGTTATACAAATCTTGTGGGAAGAGCTGCTTGTCTGTCTTTGCATCAGATCTGTAGCTCCTGTGGGGAACCACATAAGGGGGATGGAACAAACCGCCTCTGCTTTCTGTCTGGGACTCAGCAATATAACAGAAATGTTCGAGGAGGCAGATGGGAAATGGTAAGAAGAAGAAAAGAAGTGTGCAGAGTGACAAATCCCAAGGTTATGTACTTGTCCCCAGGGAAAACTAATCCTTCTCAACATTAAGGATGATTTGTCTCTTTAATAGCAGCTGAGTAGAAACTGTTAGTTGGCTGGATTCGCTGATGTCTATGTGAAGTAATTAAAAAGTCTGGGGTAATTCTGAGCTATGTGGCCTAAAAATGAATTTATTTAGAATGTCTAAGTGGTAGATGCTCTCAAAGAGAGGAAGACACTAGATGTTTTCTAACCTGTTATCCGACAGAACTGCCTCAAGATGACTCTTATCAAGGATGAAATGGATGTTGACATAGGCTTGACTGCCCAAGGTTGTGTTTGGCAGCTGCCGTGCTCTTTGTGTATCTTCCACTGTGCATGTAGTTTTTTTGATGTAGTTTTCATCAAAAGCAGTCTGGGATTGTTGTTTTGAATGAATTTATGTTCCTAGAAATGCACAGTGTATCGTTTTTTCTATCCACCTGAAAAAGAAAAACCAGTGTAACAAATAGAGTGCTTTACCTTCTTATGACAAAAAGCACCTTTTTTTTTTTTTATTTACAGACTGAGTTTATTAAAACTTAATGTGTCTGCATGGGCTACCTCTGTGTCATCACATTTCTTGGATGTGGCAAGTACAGTGTGTTACTGTAGAAATTCTCTCTTTCACATTGTAACTCCTTTTACTGGTGAGTGTGTAATGAGTGCACTTTCTAAGGAATAGTCAAGTTCTTTGTTAGGTTAGTCAGGAGAAATAGTGACTGCGTGCCTTCTCGAATTCTTGGTATTTGAGGTCTGCAGCCATACTCTGATCCCCTTTTCTTGGGTTTGCAAGGAGGACTCGACAAATGGGGAAAACCAGAAGCAGTATTTCACTAGAATTTATCTCCCGTTGGCAGCTACTTGCTGTCAAACTGAGGAGGGGCATTACCAGCATAGGAGCAGAAGTGTAAACAAGTTTTGGAAACTGCTTTAACCAGCTTGTATTCCCCCGTGGAGTGTCAAGGGAACAGTTCTTGCATGAAATAGTTCCTCAAAGACCGGCTTAATCTAGTTTCGCTTTGTAGGGCAGAGAGCTTGGCCTACAAATGCAGTGTTAGCTGGTGTGCCAGGTTTTGGAGGTGTGTAAAAGGGTGAGTGGTTTTAGTGACGGCTGTATTTTTGTAAAGGCTGTGAAAAGACAGACATTCCTGCTTTCTGACTTGGGCATCTGCCTTGGGAGCGAGTGAACCTGCACTGCAGATACATAGATACTGTGTGAGAAGGGGGAATCTCCAAAGAAATCTGAGTGGTACAGCCCAAATCAATGGCCCACAGCCTCCCACTGAAGGCTTGATGCTGCTGAAGACAGGGGTTGTTATTTCTTTGCTTCTTAGTGCTGTGATTTAAACTTGAGCCCTTGACCAAGGGCTTTTGTTGATCCAGGAAGCCAGCTCACCTTGGGAGGGTGTATTATTCTTCATTTCTTCGAGAGGCATTATGGCATCTGATAGGTTATGATGGAGATGTTGCTCCCTCCTCTTAAGTAATAACCACTTGTCCAGCACTGAGTCTCTTAACATGCAGCATATTGGAATACAAACACTGGCTCGACTGTCCTTCAGATTTCTTATTGGAGTAACAACATAGTCTCTGTAGTGTTTTCAAAGTTAACCTCTCTGTATTTGATAATTCCCCCTTTGTGTAATTTAGTCACCTGCTGTAGAATTGCCAGTTGTTTGGTTAACTTGATAGCGAAGTTCTGGTTTTGCTGGAAAATATGTTGTTCCTGCAAGTTGTTCCTTCGAGCGAAGTTATTTGTTAGTGAAAGAAATTGATTCAGCAGCATCAGGTTGTCTCTTTTTTTCAGAGATCTCAAAGCTACTGATGTGTAATAAAATTAAGGTGGTTGTTCACTCTATACTGGACTCGTTATTGAGAATGAGTAATGTCCCCAGGAATTAGTGACCTCAACTTCAAGTGTGGTATCTGCTGAAAAACAGATACCACTTCTAAGAAGCTGGTTAATATGGGAGGTGAAGAATCAAGTGTTGTTTCAACATCCACATTTTTCTGTGTGAATCACAGCCATGGACCCTTTGGTGCTGAGAAGGGATGACATGATGGATTTGCACTACCATTGACTTGCTAAAGGTGGAATGTCAGCCATGGTACTGATTGGGTTTTAATTTTTTTTAATCATCTTTGACATAAAAAGTGTAATTTGATGTAATGGATGCTCATGTCCTCTGACTTTCAGGACATGCTGCAGAAGTACTTGTGATAAAGCCAGTATGCTTCAAAAAGACTAATTTTTAAACATTGAGTTCTTCTGGGGAAAAACATAATCTGCCTGAAGAGCAAAAGCATTTTTCCCTCGTCTGTGAGCATTAAAGCTATATTTCTGAATCATCTGAGGAGTGGAAAGGTACGAAAATTAATCTGTTTGCTGCTGATTTACGGTGCCTGAATTCTATCTGTGACCAAGTGCCACTTGAGAATGTGTTGCACTTCTGCTTGATTAACTGGAATCCAAAATACTGTCCAGTAAACAGTATTTCCCTTGCCTCTTAGTTAAATCAGTAAAACCAGACCTTGCAGAAGGGGACATGAAGATGTGCCAGTGCTGCTCACTCCAGAGTTGTGTTTCAGTGCTCCACAGAGCTAAAGCTTCTGTTGTCTCTTTGCAGGAGCTTCACACAGTGCATCAGTAATTTAGGGGTAAATTACTCCAGGAGTTGGACTCAATGATCCTAGTTGGTCCCTTTCAGCTCATGAGATTCTGTGATTAAATTTAACCACCATCCAGTTAGATCTACTTACAAGTATTTGTTTTTAACCTCAAGTTCTTTGCTTCTTGCTCATGAAAAAGTTAGCAGCATCTTACAGACACATTACAAAAGCTCTTTTCAGATTCCATGGATGTCAGAGAAGGTTTTTCTGTTCGGAGGTGTGGTAATCTTCAGTGAAATAATGTATTTATTACTTCATTTCCTGAAATATTTCAGATCCAGACTTGAAGCTGTTCAAGTGTACATAAAGCACGCCCTGGAAGAAAGCCCTGCCTGTAGCAGCTCCTGCTGAGGGAGTGAGCTCATCCCCTTCTCAGGGCAAGCAGCTGAACTATCTACTCAAGAAAAAACTGCAGTGTTTGTGTAGATATCTTCTGCCTTCCCTGTCACTTCTCTAGCACTGTCAGTCACAGATTTGAAGGGAAACTCAGGAATCATCCCAGGGCTGATGATGTCAGCTCACCTCGTTCAGCTGGGTTTGACCTGTCATTGCCTCTGCAGTGCCAGCCTTGGACGTGATGGTGGCTCAGGTGAGCACTGTTGTGTCTTGCTCTGGGTTTTAAACACTTCAGTGCTTCCTGTGCTTCTAGGAGATAACCGAAAGCAAACATGAAGAGCAAATGTGTGATGGCAGCCCATAAACCCCTCGTGTGCTGGGCTGATCCCACAGCGTGGGCAGCAGGTAAGGGGGGATCCTGCCCCTCTCAGGTGAGACCCCCCTGCAGAGCTGCCTCCAGCCCTGGGGTCCCAGCACAGGAAGGCCATGGAGCTGTTGGACCAATTCCAGAGGAGACACCGAGATGATCAGAGGGATGGAGCACCTCTACTGTGAGGAAAGGCTGAGAGAATTGGGATTGTTCAGCTAGGAGAAGAGAAGGCTTTGAGGTGTCCTAATTGTGGCCTCCCAGTACCTGAAGGGAGCCTGCAAGAAAGATGTAGAGAGGCTATTTTTACCAGTTTGTTGTCATCCCTGTCAGGAAGGTGAGAAAGTTTTTTGTTGTGTCCTTTCAGCTATTGGATTGAGGAAAAGGTATCGTACCATTCCCTCGTGTTAGCTATGAATGTTGGTTCCTGCGAACCTCTGACATTGCCAAACAGCCTTCTTTCATTTCTTTGTTTGCAACCCTGCTCTCCATTGAAAGAAAAGACACTTTAGATGTGTCAGGAAATTGCTTTGTTAAACTGATGACAGCCTAGTTCTATCTTTAGCCTCGTATTCTGGAATTGCAAGGTCCAGCCTTCCCTTTATGAGAACACATATGACCTGCAGGAAGAACTTTCCCAGCAGTAAGTTTGTTGTTTCCACTCTGAAATGGTGTGAACTGTTTAACTCGCAGATACTGCTTCACCTTACAAGTCTTGCCTTTCTGAGGGGAGGAAGAAAGTTGCCAAAAGCTAAATATAAATATTGTGCAGTGGAAAATGCACATGTGCCTGCTCTGTAAGCGTGAACTGATGTCTCCCTGCTGAGAGCAGCATGACTTCTGCACAGGGCTGCAGGTTAAGAGACTTCACTCAGCAGTAACTGCAGGACATGCTGTAAATCTACACTCTGGTTTCTCATGGTCATTTAGGATCTGACTCCCAAGACTCTCCAGGTGGATGTTGACAGTGTGGTACAGTGTGTTCAGTGTGGTACAGTGCTATGAGCTGGCTAGTACAACCCTCTGAACATCCAGTCTTCCTCCAGTGTTGGTAATACCTTCCACTGCTTTGAATGAAGTAGGAATCTGTAAGGCAGCTTTTGCAATAGCCAGAGTACAAAGTTCCTCTCTGTTCTCAGGGTACAGATGCTCTTCCAGGTGACCAGTGCCTCAGGAACCTGGAGGCTTGTTGGAATTTTTACTGCAGGTGCTTGCAGGAACATCTAACCTGAGGGCAAGTAAAACCTGTTCCCCTTTACCAGTCATGCAGCTCCATGGCCTCCTCCCTCATACGTTACAAATCATCTATGCTGTCTAATCTTCATTCTTTCCTTTTCCCAGGACAGTGTAAGTGATCTGAAACTGCTTTCAGCTCTGTAAGGTAGGCAAGAAGCCAGTGGCAAACGCAGAAATGTTTGTCAAGTGGAGACTAGAAGTTCATCAGATTTTTAACCCTTAGGCTTGATTGGAGCTTTCACAAATCTCTGGTTTCTTTGGCCTTGGGTCTCCTGTTACAAAAACTCTTGTCAGCTTCACAGATTTGTTTGTTTGATTTACTTATTTTTATCAAGTTTGCTTGATTTACTTATTTTTGTAATTATATGTAACTAAGGAAGCCTTCTTTGGGGTTCCATTCTCATTGCTAGGATTTAACCTTTCTCGTGTCTCACAAACATACTTTTCAAGCTGTCATTAAATCCTGTGCATTTCATAGTTTCTTCGAAGTTGGTGTTTAAATCAGGGTTAACAAGGCAGGCCTGTTTTCTGGCCATGCCGTCTCCATCGTTCTTCTCAGTGTCTTTTGAGCTTCCATCTTTCTCTTCTCTGAATGTGTGAACACAGCTGCTGTTTTCACCAACCAGGATCAGACTGAATAAATAGTATAAATTGTGGCCAATATCAGGTGCCTTATTGAGAGGATGCCTGGTATCCTGAAGAGTATAAAAGGTATAAACCCTCCTAACTCAGAACATATCTTTTCCAAGCAAATGACTGTTCTGCCAGGACACTTGCACAAAACCAGTCCTTTCTCCTCTGGGCTGGTAGTCATTTGGATGTGAGCAAAATCTAGCCAGCAGTGTTTGTCTCTTATTCCAGATGTGTCTGTTTCCATTCCATTGTTGTTGATTGTTGTGATCATTTCATCATCCTTGTGCAAGCTTAAATACACCTTCTCTGCTTGCCTTCCCTTCTGCTTGAGCCAGGTTCTGGATGTCATCCTTCAAGCTTCTGCCTTTATCCATAAGACCTCAACTGAGCCATCTTCCTTCCTCCCCACATCCAGTCTGATCTCGTTGTCTCTTTTCCATACATTGTCCATTCCGTGCTATTCCATAGTGTCTGTCCTTATCTAAAAACGTGTTAAATTTACAAAACAAGGCCATTAAACGTTTATTCAGTTCTCCTGTGTTGTTTTGTACTCTTCTTGTGTGTGCCTCTAGACTGTAGATGCTTTGTCCTGATGTTTGTTGCCCAGATGTGTGTCAAGGTAGTAGAATAGAGGGAACATACTGTGGTAGGAGAGATGGGAAGCAGAATAGCACAGGGAGTACACTGCCTTTTAAGCACTTAAAGCCGGGTGATAAACGTGGCTGGGAGCCACTGATCGCTTTCTGCAGTGTCTTTGCCTAATCCAAGCTTACTTAGGCCACACGAAAGTTAATTTGTGGTGTTGGGTGTTCTTACGTGATGAAAATGGCAGCCTGAGAGGAGAGAACCCTGCCATGACATCAGCTTTCCAGAAAGCTGTTTAAAAAGCTGGATTTTTTTTTTCTTTTAGTCCTGTGATGGGTCATCATTTTAATACTAGTAAATATTTCTCATTGTGAGAGCAAACTTCCTTTTATAGTATCCACTGCTGTTTTTACTGAATCCAGCGGAGAGCTGTTTCCTATTTCTGGTTGTTCGCTCACACTCAGCAGCTCTCGTGTGTTCACGTGCTCTGTCTCTTTCTCAGCTTTTTTAGCCCTGTTGGTCTATTATTGTGACTTTGGCCAGACGACGCCAGCGCTCGATGTTTAATGGGCTGGGAGCAGGAACGAGCAGCAGCTTCCTCTGCCTGTGAGACCATGATGTCATCAGCTACTTCGGGTTCCTTTGCCATCCGCTGCTGTTGCTTTGGTGTGCGTGGAAAGAATTCGAAGAGCACTTTCCAGATGTTCTCAGAGCAGCTGGAAAACCATAAATGGATTGTTTGGTTCAGGAATATTGCTGATGTGTTTAGGACACGGCAGTGAGTAGAGTCACAAAAACACACAGCTCCTGAGCAGTGTTGCTGTCAAGTGTATCACAGTGGGTTGTTGGGGTGTTAATGGATTATTCAGGACTTGAGCTTGACAGGTGAACTGCCTTTGTACCTGGTCTCCTTTCCCTCTCTTCCCTTCCTTCCTGCAGCTTCAGCTTCTGAATGAAACACAACCACATCCTTCTGATCTCATGCAAGGCAAATGCTGTTTTGTTCATCTGGAGTGCCTTCAAGTTATCTCCACGGTTATAGAACGAAGAAAACAAAGATGATCTAGTTTTAAAGTCCCAGTATAGTATTTGGTGTAGTAGGAGCTACTGAATAAACATGGGGGTGTTTCATCTCAGTGCACTGTAGAGTAGGAATTTGGGAGCTGGTGTTTCTCATTGCCTCTCCAGGGCTGGAAAAAGCATCAGATCTCACCCACTTGTAGTATATCCAAAAAAGTCTGTTTTGGGGGGAGAACCAGTCACTTCCTTCTTTAGGGTGGGTAGGTGTTTTTAATGCATTAATTAATTTTTATTGGGTGGTGGAAAAACTGATGTCAGAGCTGCATTGCGGTTGGGCGTGCAGAAACACAAGGTGGTAGGAAATAATACAGCCAACACATAAGGGCAGGGAAAGTTTAACCATGGGGAGTTTAAAATAGCAAAGCTGAGCTATATGGATATTAAAAGCCATGACTGAATCAAAACAACGGTCTAATATTAAACTGGATTTTGCTGGGGGAGTAGCAAACTCGTCGGGTTCATTTCTCTTGTGTATCCAGTGTCCAAGGGATGGTTTCTTGTCTCAACACCTGGACTTTGATGGTGTCTATTTTGGGCTATTGCGAGATGCAAACTGTAAGCTGCAATATAGGTTATGTCTTACTGCTTTTTTGCCAGGCATCTTTATTCAGGAGTCTGCAGAGTATCCTTTTCCCTTTACAGTGGTCTATAAACTTGTCCAGCATGACTTCTTCCCTGGCTTCTCTTCACAGTTCAGATTGCACAGATCCATAACAGCGAGGCGGAGGGAAGTGCTTTGGAAATTGGAGCTGAGACAGAATGCAGTTACATAATTGTACAAAAGAAAAGGCCTTTTTGTTTTGTTTTTCCTTGTCATATCCTCCTGCGTACTGAAAAAATGTTGGAAAGAGGGATGGAAAAAGTTCGGCATCATTCATCCCTGTAGGGACGTGAAATGTATTGAAATGTTCCACCTGTTTTATGGCTGTTGCCTTTCCTCTTTCAGGTTTGACATCTACAGGAAGGTGCCAAAAGACCTTACACAGCCAACCTACACAGGGGCCATTAGTAAGTAACTTCTTTTTGATGTCCTTGCATACCCCTGGCCTAAAATTAAAACTCATTTGGCTTCTCTGTCTCTGGGGAAGTTTTTAAAAGGGATATTAAACATTGGAAAGGGTGTCCTTTTTTGCTGAAACAGGTTGCTTTGCCCCATCAAACAATGAAGTAGTTTGTATGCATTCAGAATTGTAGAATCATAGAATGGCCTGGGTTGGAAGGGACCTTAAAGACCATCTCGTTCCAACCCCCTTCCATGGGCAGGGACACCTTCCACTGGACCAGCCTGCTCCAAGCCCTGTCCAACCAGGCCTTGAACACTTCCAGGGATAGGGCAGCCACAGCTTCTCTGGGCAGCCTGTGCCAGGGCCTCAGCACCCTCACAGGGAAGAATTTCTAAATCTAAACTTACTCGGTCAGTTTGAAGGCGTTTGATGTGTGGTGGCCAGTGGTGAAGATGATGTGGGAAACACATATTTTGCTCACAGTGTACTCAGGGAATTAATCTGATGATGTAGGTGGGACTTAATGAGCACAGATGTTATTTTGTTGTTATTTGTCGTGCTTTTAAAGGATTAAAATTGCTTGGGCAGAAACCACCGATAGTGATCCACTCTCACTCCTGCCTATCAATACAGACTTCGGCTGATACAAATCTCTTGCCTTGGGCCCCTTTTCCTTCCTTCCTGCTCCTGAGGGAGGCTGGAGGCTGAGTAATGCAATTTCACACAATTATGTGCAGCGAGCTGCTGTGCGGGGCAAACATCGATCAGGTTGATCCTGCCAGGCCTGTAATTACACTCCTAATGCAGCTTTCCTGTTCCATTGAGCAGGCACTTCCTTTGATCATAGAGCTGTGCTCCATTCATCCATTCCTGTAGATGGGTCAGTAGTCTTGTATGTCACCGCTGACGTGAGTGATGTCATATCCCTTGGTGACAGCAGATAGAACTGAGTCAGGGCCAGTGAATCAGTGGACACAAAGGAAAGCCCTTTGTGGGCTTAAGAAACTCCTTGCTGTGAAGATGGTTGAAGTCTGGAACAGGTTGCCCAGGGTGGTGTGGAGCCTCTGTCCTTGGAGATGCTCAAAACAACCAGACCTGTCCCTGAGCAACCTGCTCTGAGCAGGGGAGTTGGAGGGGATGATCTCCAGAGAGGTCCCTGCCAGCCTCAACTAATATGTGCTCCTGTGAAGATAACACGTTACTCAAAATATTTACTGTCATAGTCCTTGTCCTCTGTGTTCTCCTGACTGCTGAATTAATTGTATCCTGACTCCCTTTTAGGTTTGCTGAAGCTGTGAACAAAGGGCTTGACTAAAACTGTTTATGAATTCAGAGGCTATGAGATTTAGTGTTTGAAAGAACACTTTGAACTTGTGAGTGATCCTGCCTTCCCTTCTGTTTTGGAAACTAAGAGTTCCCACACTGTAACTGGGCTCCCTTTGAGAATTTGTCTTGTTATGAATCACCTGCAAAAGAGTATTTTAGAAACAAAAAAGCCCATCAAAGGCCATCCAGTGTTAGTCTTTCTGATCTGCAGTAAACAAGCTCAAGTGATAAGTCTGTTGTGGGAAGGCTTGAAGGTTGTGACTCTTAAAATTATTAGATGACTTATTTCTCTCTATTGTTATTTGCAGCTTCTCAGGCTTTGATTTTCTTCTCTAACTGGTTCTCCTTCTTTTTCTAAGAGTGGTATTAGACTGGCTTTAGATAGAAGCTTTTGAACCACACAGGCAGCCAACAAACTGGTGGCTTTGCCTGCGAGGATCTGGCGAGCAGCTTTCCTAATGGGCTAATGTGGCTTTCTGTCTGACCAAGCCTGTGGCTTGTAATTTCAAAGTCACTAATCTTACATGTTGTAGGAGGCCATGAATGAGAGAGCCCAATGCCAGGCCAGTCTGAAGCCTGAGAAAGTTGCATGATTTTGTGATAAATGCTTTAGGGAAGTCAACCCATAATAACACTGGGAGCTTGAGCGTAGGGGAAGGTTCTACCTCTCAAAAAACCTTTTCGGGTTTAGTAAATATCTGAAATGACTATGACTGCAACTGTATTTTGGCTCTCTTTAAGTCCTCCAAGTTTTACACAGGAGGTATAAATAGTCCATAGTAGCCAACTACTACTTTAGGCCCTTCCCACTTGATTTCTGCTGAAGCTTTAGTTCAGTATCACTTCTGGTGCCGAAGATTTTCTGGAATAGGAATGGATTTACTGCAGGATTTCTACAGTGGCTCTTGGATTGTAAAAAGGCCTTTTTAAAAAAAAGTTTGACGTTTATTAGGGAGGAAGGCAGAGATCAGATTACAGGAGAAAAGAGATGGAAAAGAACAGCTCTGCTTCTGACGCGAGGACTGAAGAGGCCAGGGCTTCTAGGGAGGAAGCAGCTAAGGGAGAGTAAGTGTTTGGGAATTTTGGTGGAGGAGAGCAGGTGATCTCAAGCACGAGCAAGTTCAGAAGCCAACTGGAGGGTTATTGAGGCTTTATTGAGTATGGTTTTTTAATTTCCAAAGTGGCAGTGAACGCTGCATGCAAGATATTTCAGCTCTGTGTAGCAACCATTCCAGCTCCAAACATTTTTTTTTAGGGATGAAGTAACCAGGAACAGTTCACTGCAGTTTACTTGGAGCGAGGTTTGTGTAGAACAACATACCCCCTGCTGCGGACTTCTCTGAAAAAGTGTGTAGAAGTTACTCATTCCTTTTTCCCCAATGAAGTTGTCTTTTTTTAGGCAGCATCCCTGTGCCCTCAGCCAGTCATGCCCTCGTTGTCCCTCTTCCACCAGTTCTTTGCAGGCTTTCCCACCCCCACGTGGCGTGTCTGTGGTGCCACACAGGGCCGCTCCAACAGACCTGACTAACGTGGTGACAGCGTGGCCATGTTTGGGTATGGAAGCAGCAGCAGCAGCACACGCCCTGGCTGGCTGACAGTTGGCATCTGGCTGGACAGGAGCAGTCGGACACAGCTGCCGGAATGATCCTGCTATTTAACAATCCATGTGGATGCATAGTTTGCATGCACATGTTGTATGCACACATGGAAATGTTATCCAGAAATACTCTGTGCTGTTTGGGGGCTGGAGTTTTAAATACACATCAGGAAATATCAAAGTTATGATTCACATGGCGTCTGTAACAAGACCCGTTCCTTGGACTTCATAACAGTTTGCTCCATTGAATAATAAATGCTGTTAATTTTATGCCTTAATATAGACATGGATCCATGTTCTCAGCCTGTGTGATGTGCTAAACACTTTGCCTTTCTTTAATTTCTTGTGGGGTGGGGAGAAAAAGCGAGGAATGTACGTCGATGGGACACGTATCAGAAGGGATATGTACAAAAAGGTTAGTGTAGGAATGAAAAACTTGGCAGAATTTCCCATCCTTTTGTGATTAAAGATTAGCCAACAGCAGTATGTCTCTACCTTTGATATATTGATTGTGTTATCATATTAGGTATTTAAGAAACCTGTCTTAGATGGTCCTTCGAGCTCTGTGGGAACGTCGCAGTGCTCTTGCAGTTAAGTGAAACTTTATGCATGAATTGTTTGATTCTGTCTGATCCTAGCCTTTAATCTACTTTTCCAAATATCATGCAGTTGTCAAATGTGGGTGGTAGAACTGCACATTTGCATGGAAGCAAGTGAAAGGCTTCACTATGAAATGAGCAGCTGAAGTGCATAAATTCTTCCACTGGGAACATTGTCTGTGCCTGCAGCTCCACACTAAGGAGAGGAGCTCGTGTTCTGCATCTGGGAAGATACTGGCTCTGGAGACAGTTTAACACATGGGGCTTTCACGTGAGTCTCATGCCAAAGTTACCTCCTGTCCTGAGAATGTGTGTGTGCAAGAAGAGTTTAACACAGGAGCAGCCATGGTTGATACAAGTGTCTGTGCAGCCCAGCGTCCCCTTGCCAGCAGTGGTCAGCAGGAGATGCCAGAGAAAGAGCACAGGGACAGGTGAAACACTCCACCAGGCTTCGCTCAGTAGGTTTCTGAAATTCCTGAGCTAGAGATGGTTCCTTTGTGTTTAGTAGCCCTCAATGGATTTCTTCTTCAGATCATGTATATGATTCCTTTTTGAAATCTTACAGATTTTATTTTTTAAGCATCCTCAACACCCGTAATGAAGAATCTTCAGAATTCAGTTGAGCGTTTTATGAAAGAAAACCTTCTCCTGTTTTTAACTACCCTATTCCCTTTTGTTCCTGTACTGGAAGAGACAGTGAGTGGTTGTTGCCCATTCATCTCCTTCAGATCCCTCATGATTTTATATTCCCCTCTCATGTCCACCCTCCACAATCTCTTTTATGGGCTGAAAACTGACTGTGCAGTTTGAAGTCTGGCAAAAGCATTGAGGAGCTTTGAACGTCAGTCCCTGCCAGGTGCTGCAGGGCATTCCTGCAGGATTTATTAGATGTAGGTTAGTGGAATTTTACTGTGCTGTATTTGGTAAGTACTGTCATAAGCCTTCCCTGCAAGAGCTGAATTGAAAGATGGACTTCAGGCAGCAAATACTTTCTATACTGGAAAAGAAGATAATTTGATGATGCAAGTGGCAGAGAAGAAAGTTAAAAAATTGGAAGAGAGAGGAAGCTCTGGGAGAGAATTTAGAGTTAGTAGTACCAGACTTGCCTAGAAGTGCTTGAGAGCAGAGGGGTCTGGCTGAGGCTGTGGAAAGCCTTTATGGGATGATAACAAGCAGTGAGGAGTATGGGAAGCAATTAGAGAAGAAAGGGTTGCCTGTGTGAAATGTTCTCCCCTGAGTTCTGCCAGAGCTCAGAGATCTCATGTCTCTGCTGCTCTGTGACCAGCAGTAGGAAACACTGGATCTACGAGTCTTGTGCCTTGGTTACTTTTTTTGGGCTCTTACATAGGTGTGTAAGTTCTCATAAGAATTTGCTGCTGTGCTGTAAGGAAACAAGCAGCAAGTTTCTCATCCCCCCACCCCGTGTGGTGTCCCGTGCCAGGGGCTCAGCTGGGTCACAGCCATGGTGATCTTCCGTGCCCTGAAAGCCAAGACTTGGAAGCAAGCGTGTGACCCTCTGAGGTTTCTCTTTGGAAATTGATATCCCCTCTTGCTTCCCATTTTCCTACTGGTCTTTGTATTTTTTTTCTCTCTTTCTTTGTCCTAACTCATGGATTTTTTTGGCATCTCTTTCAATGCCTTGCACTTCACAGAGGGTCAGTAAACGAATCCACCCTTGAAATTCTTCTGATGAGGAAGGGGAAACAACGCATTTCTCTTTCCTCAGAGCTATCAGCTGACTAATCTGAGGAATGAGGCACAGGGCTTTAGATTACTCAAGGGTCTGTCTCAGTACTTGCCCTCAGTACCTCCTCTTTCCTTCCTATGCGTCTCACATTCTCTACCGAAGGAGTTTGGACCGACGCAGTCGTGATAAAATTATTCCCTAGCCTGTTGTTGCTTGAGCTTCCTGAAGGAATGGATATTTGGGCTGTGTTAGGTCATGTGGTATAAAGGTGGGAAACAGACTTTTTCTTATGTGTTTCTCAGTCCTAATCAGCGGCTCTGGTAAAGCGGTCATTTCACAGAGTGCTTGGTCACTGCCGCTGTGCTGGGATGGAGGGATGAGCCGGACCGTGCTCCGGTTGTCACAGCCCTGGAAGTGCCTGCCAGTTCCTGCTTTACTCTTTTGCAAGTGATTCATGGTGAACTTGGGTGTTTTATTTAATACAGATACACACTGCAGCCCTGTCTCCTTCACTTGGCACAGCCTTGTCTACTCCAGTCATCCTGCTCCATAGGATTTACGGCTGTACTTCCTTCCAGCCCCTCTGTGCGGGTCAGTGACCCTGTTACTGTCGCGTGAATGTCACTGCTCAATTGTTTGAATAGTTTCCTGATGAAGAGTAACCAGTAACATGCCAGTTACTTTGGGTTACCTCCTTGGAACTCCAGGTTCAAGTTCTTAGAAAAGATGTGGGACTTGTTGTCCAGGTACTTCACGATTCCTTCACTGGGAATTTTCCCTCTCTGAAGAGTCAATCTATCAGCAAATGGAGAAATTAGAGAAGTATCAGGCATTGGCTACACTAGCCCATTACTATTATTGCTATGTCTCTGCTGTACCAGCTCTATCAAGATCAGGCTCTGAGATGACTTACACAGAGCTTTGGAACTTAAGAAGAAACCAAAATGTCTCCTAATCCACAAAACACTGTATTATCTGACTATGCTTTTGAAGCAAGGAGGTGCTGATTCTGCTTCCTTTCTGGAGGTTTTAATTAATTAAAATGTGGAGCAAAGGCTCCAAAGAAGTCATGTTGTCAAGCAGCTCTGTAAAGAAGAGGGAGAGCTGGCAGACCACCGTTGTGTGCTAGAGATGGAGAATGCAGGAACCGTGGGGAGATGGAAATCATGGTAGAAAAAGTGGCCCAAAAATGATGATACCCCTCAGGATTTTGGATATTGGCATTTCGATGAAGTCACAGCTCTGGTGGCTCCTCTGGGTCACGGACTCCAAAGAGTCATAGTTCTCAAGTGTGTCTAGGTGGCAAATCCATGGGGGGAATCATATGCCTGTGTGAAAACAGTTTTTGTCTTTGTTAGAGAAGCAAAACTAACCTTTTCTTCTCCTCGTCTCTGTTCCAGTCTCTGTCTGCTGCTGTCTCTTCATACTGTTTCTCTTCCTGTCTGAGCTGACCGGATTCATAGCCACTGAAATGTAAGTAAAAGTCATGTTTTCCCTTATTTGTATGTATGTGCATATATGGATCTTTACAGCTTTCCTGTTACCTGAGAGAAATATTCCTGTAATTTCACTAGGTCTCTTAGTTGCCTGATGGGGTTTGGATTCCTTTTGGTTGAGTCCAAATTCTCAAACGTTCGTTCAGTTTTTTAATTTACTAACATACACTAAGCAAACTTGGTTCTAAAATTTTTCTGATAGAGAAAACTGTTCAGACGTGCTTGATCCTTTATTAACTGCATACTGGATTGTTCTGTGAGGACAGTGAGTATTTTTCATGTGACCACAGATCACACCAGTGCTGTGGTGACCGGGTGTAAGGTAACATGAGTGCCAAGGTGGTCAGTGCCATCGGGTGCAGTTTCCCTCTTCCTCCTTCAGCTGGTGATTTCTTGTCCTCATCTGAGATTTGTTTTACCCTCTCCTCCTGAATAGGCACTTCCCTTTGTACTTGTTTGATTCAAAGTGATTCTCAAAAACGTGTGTATTTTTCGCCAGTGATACCATATGTTTAAGTGTGTGGTTCCTCCTGGTTGGATTCACACAGCTCTGAGTCTGGGGTCCCGTTGCAGATACAGTGGGATCTCTGACAAAGTGTTTTCTTTCCCCTCCCTTCCCTGGGCATAAATGGGTATCACATGCTGACAGTCTTCCCTGCATACTTTTGGAGATGCTTTTTGGAAAAATAAATTGCATAAAATATTAATTATTATTCGTTTAATATAAGTAATTCCTTTTTTTAATGTCAGAGCTGACTGTGATACATGCAGATAGCTTTATTCATGCGTGAGTTTTTACTTCTTTCTGTTGAGCCTGACTTGGAAACCTAGTTGACAGGTTTCGTGCCTGAAGACAAGTTGTCCCAGGTAGAGACAGCTTTGAGCAAAATGGAAATAATTCCTGCACTTAATAATTGCTCATAGAACAAGTATTTTAGTTAATCAGATTTTATTTTTTCCCCTTTCTCGTGTTCCTCCTGCCATGAAGTAAACTTCTAGTATCTTTTAACACGGGTACCTTTGTTTTGGGCTCTAGGAAACGTTCTCCATCATCCTGCTGATGTAGCAGTGAGCTCACTAGACTGTGATGCACAGTTCCTGGATAGTTAGGAAGGGTGGAATTTCTGTCAGACTCACATGATGGTCCAGGTAGCAACAGATGTCACTGCTGAGCAAAAAGGCTCTGAAATGCGTTAGGCTCCTGTGCTGTGTTTAGATTGACCATTCTGATAACCATGAGGCTCTTTCATTGTTTTTGTGCAGCTCTGTCTCGGGTCAAGAATATAATTTCAGGAATAATTTTAACCTTGAGTAATGTTTAACCTAAAGACCTTGTAATCAAGCTCTAGCTAATTTTTTGTGCCTGTTGCACCTTTCCTTCAGAGATGGTATCTTAGATTTCTTACCTGCTCCCTGTTTCTTTGAATTCAGTTCCGTGTGTTTGCTTGTGAAATACTGGGGTCACCTTATCAGTCACTTCACAGAGCTGAATTTCCTTGGATTTCTTGTTTTAAAAAGCAGAGAAAAGCTGGACAAATTGCTTCAAGTAAAATAGCACTTTTTCTTGCTCTCCTTAGATGTCATTCTCTCATCTGCTTTTCTTTTTTCTTTTAGTTAATGCCTTATGGGAGGAGTTCGTAATATCTACCTAATTTTGATCCAGTTGAGTGCACATGCCTTTATGTGGTACTTCCCTGACTAGAAATTTCTTTTTGAACAACAGAATTGTATAATTCTCTGAGGGCTCTTCGTGCTTTTTGCTTAACTAGGTGATGCATTTTCCACAAAGATACTGGAGGTGCTGTAAGTTCCTGCATGCTCAGCTGACAAGTTCCTCTTTAAAACCTCAGAGAGATGGTAACTGCCATTCCCAGCAGGAGCTGTGTGGGGAGAAGGTGTTTGCAAGCAATAAAGCAGTAAAATTTTAGAGGGGGTGTCATGGAAGAGTCTGAGACAAACGACTGCAGGAACCTGATTTGTCATGGACCTTCCAACACAACAGCTTGGAGAGTATGAAAACCTCCTTGAGGTGAGTTACAAGTCATCAGGCTGTTGCTGGGAACATTCACCCCCAGCTGTTGTGAAAAGGCTTCCCCGGGATAGCGGAAATACTTCAGAAAGTCGCTTCAAGTGCTTCCCAGTTCAGTGACTTTTGAAGCAGGAGTAAACTTTTCTTTTTTCCGTTTCTTACTCATTGCTTTCTCTTCTGAGAAACCCAGTACAAGTTGTTGCGAACCTCTTGTGCTTCCCTCTCAGTCGGGTATTACTGGCAGTGTGTTGTGACAGCATAGTCTCATCAGTGGGAATAATAAGAGGGGAGCTCTGCATGATCTGGAACTGTGTGAGAACTCTGTGCCTCTATTTAAACTGAATGGTAGCAAGTAACAGGGGAGATATTATCCCGCAAAGATTTTTGAGCCTTGTTTGCCCATGATTCAAATACTTAAGAAGATATGGAAGATTCCTGATGTGCAAACTGTTCAATTCTCTTCAGCTTTTATTACAAGCTTCAAGTTTCCTTTGTATTGAGTCTCCCACAACAGATATCTCCCCCAGAGTGAAGTTTCCTAATATCAGGATCTGAATGATTAATAGGAGTGTGCAGTTACATGGGATGAACTTTCCAGCTTTGCCAGTGCCAGCTGTACTATGAGACTGCATCACTCTTTCTCCTGTTGTGTCATGTTTCCCTTAAAGGGAAATATGGCTTGTCAAAGCCAGACTGAATGGGGATAGCTGCACATTTTTGATGGCAAAGTGAAATTGAGAGCGCTTGGCCTGGTGCCTCCTGTCAGACGTAGCAGCTTCCCTGCTGTGGACTCGTGGTTACCTCACAGCACGATTACAGCGAGTAATTGTGCGTGGTGTGTGTGCATGGCCAGCCTGCTGCAGGGCAAATCAGCACCAACCTCAGCAGTGGTGCCCACAGGATTCACTGTCTGACTCTCACCAACGAGAGGTTTCTTTGGTGTCTGCATTTAAAGCAAGAGGTTACTGTGGTTTGTTGAACTCATGCTGCAACGTGAGAAAAGAAGGTCTGCTCTGCACCACACTAACCCCTAATACTTGCTGGCTTCTGCTTACTGTTGGACTTTCTTCTACATTCATATTACTGTAGCAGCTTAAATTCCTGGTATTACTAGAAATCTCAGTTTGGTCACTCTTGCCCAACTTCAAAGCTGTGTTTCCTTGACCAGCCCATTGTCATAGCATTTAACAGTCTCAGCTGCTAAAGACTTGTCTGGCTGGCAGAAAGCCAAAAAATTACACCCTCATCTCGAGGATCACAGTCATAAGACTAAACCCAAACATTACCTACATGGGGAGGACAGTGTGCATCACAGTAGCTGTGTCATAACTCGTGTGGGCATTTCTAATGAGCACTAAGATTGTGTCTGTGCACAGGAGCTGACTCCAGTTAGGAAGTCGAACTAAGACGCTGTGTGTTCCAGGGGACACACAGGAAGCTCATGGAACAGGTAACACGCTGTAAAGCTACATCCTATTTTGCTGCTGACTGTTTTCCTGTGGAGACAAGCCCTGAGTAGGGTAGAAGACTCTGCTCATCTTACAGGTTTATCGTGTGACCCTAATAGGCCTCTGAGCAGCCGCAAAGGAAATCAAAGCTTGGTTCTTAGGTGGGGCTACATCCTTCTCAGGAAAAACACAGTGAAGGGCTGGTGAGGGAAGAGGGTTTTTTCTTTGCTTAGTCACATCCCACCTTAGTCCAAACTTCAGGCATTGGAAGGGGCTGCCCAGGGAGGTGGTGGAGTCGCCCGGGAGGTGTTCAAGGGACGACTGGATGTGGCGCTCAGTGCTCAGTGCTCTGGTCTACTTGGCAAGGTGGTGAACAGTCAAAGGTTGGACTCCATGGTCCTGGAGGTCTTTTCCAACCTTTATGATTCTGTGATTCCAAACCAAGAACCTAGATGATGAATCCCCTCAATTCTGTAAAAGACAGATAAAGAAAACGAGGTCTCTGTTCCACATGTGAACCTCTGCAAAATGAGCAGCATTAAACACCGTTGTCCCACTGAGCCAATGACTCAAGTGGCTGAAGAAACAAAGCTAAAGTGTTAAATGTGTCTGGTATTTCCTGGGTAAGAGGTTGAGAGTAGTCTCAGGGCTAGAAGTGGCTCGTCCTACCTTCAGCAGCTGTCCTCATTCATCCTGCTGCTGTGTTGCAAATCAAAAGCATAGAAATCACCTATCTCTCTTCTAATTAACTCAGATCTGCGCTAGACGTTAATAGCTGGCAAGATGATAATCTTGCAGTTTTATCATGGTAATTAGGTCATGAATTATGTCCTGTAACATCAGTAATAGTTTTCCAAGTATTCCATCATTAAGGAGTAAAGATGTAATTACCTACTCTCATCTGCCTTGCATTGGCAGCCAGGGGAAGGGGTAGGAGGGTATGAATGTGGTGGTTGTGGTATGAATGTTGCTGCTCAACACTAATTCATCTGCCACAGCGCACTGTAGAAAGCAACAGACTGGCCCTGGCAGTGTTTTCTTTTTCCTTCCTTTTTTTTTTCCTAATGTAGTAACAGACAGAAAACTATCTGAAGTGACACATTTGCCAATTGGAAGGCTGTGCCCCCCTGCAAGCCAGTTAATTACTTAAGCAGAATATCTGTGATAAAATTACTGTCTTTGCAAAAAAGCATAAATCATGAATCATAGAATCATAGAATATCCTGAGCTGGAAGGGACCCACAAGGATCATCACAGCCTAACTCCTGGCCCTGCACAGGATACTCCAACAATCCCACGATGTGCCTGAGAGTGTTGTCCAAACGCAATATCCAAATAATTTCTTCATTTAAGGTGACTGGATCATTAAGGTGACTGGGGACCCTCCTTGCTTTAATCTTACAGAAAATACAGCTCAGCCCCTCAGCCAGGGTCACATCCCATGGAGCATACCCTGACTGTTTGTGTTCAGGCTCTCAGGAGTGTGGGAGGAAGCAAAACGCCAGGAGTTTCGGAGACCAGCGTTACTTGTCCACACTGAATTCACTTGTGTGCCCAAGACTGATCCTGCAGTGAAGCAGAATTGTTATCAGATGTGCCTTCAGAGATTTTTTCTCCCAGAGCTCTCCAAAGTGTGTGGGATGTGTCTTGTGGCTCTTGGCCCGTGAAAATTTTAGCAACCTGCACGCGCAGCAGAGTGTGATCTTGGTGCAACAAGGGTTTCTTGTGCTGGAGACCATAATCTTGGAGCATAAGCCAACAGATGCCACAATTTGTGTGTTCTGACATTAAGCTGGAGATGCAACTCCAACTCTACCAGCTCATCCAGTTGAGGCAGATGAAATGCTTGGAGCAGACTAGACCAGCATGGGCGGTAGAGCCTCGTGGACAAAGGGGATGGGAGTTGTAATCCTGCTCTTGCCACGGACTGACCTTGACACAGGCAGTTTTCTGTAGAAGGTTGTAATGCTTAGCAACCCTGAGAGGTAGGCAGGTAAGAAGCTTAATTAATGTTTGCGTAGTAACTTGGAGATTACCTAATAAAAGGTGTTATACATTTGTGAGGGGTTGTTGTGCCGTCTGTCCCCGTGGACGTGTGTGGGTTACAGGAAGCGGAAGGTCGTGCCATGATGTCATTTGCAATTTCTGACTCAAATCTACATTGACGTCTTTCGAACCCTTCTCCTTCTTCCTGCCTCCTGGAGAACTGTAATTCCTTCCTTTGTAGGACAGCGTGTTTTCTGTGCTTCACAGCTGAGCCGAGACCTAATCTGGGACAAAGACCTTCACAATGAAGAACCGATTGAGATTCAGGACACAGGAGGAAGATCACAAATGGCAGAGCAATAGATGCATGCACAGTTTATTGCACAGTACAGAATTTGCTGACCTGCTTGTTGTTTCTTCGTACGGACTGAGGAGAAGATGGGTTGTTTGTCCTGTGTTGGGTCTTCTCTGGTTTGGTACAACTGAAAGGATGGTAGTGCAGGAGTATCAGTTTTTGATGGTTGTATTTCTGCAAGGTGGTTGATAAGAGCTGAAATGGCAAGTGGAGCCAAGAGAGCTCGTCTGAAAAAGCCTTTTGAGAAGCTTTGGGCTCCCTCAAGAAAGAATAATTATTTTCACTCTTAGGCTTGGGGTCCCGGAGACCAGAGAGTCCCTCCTGGGAGTTGGAGGACAAGGTAAAATGCAGCTTGCTGGAGTAAGTGGTTTTATTTTCTCTGTGGCTCCTGACCTGGGAGGAGGCTGCCTGTTTGTTTGCTGTGAAAGAGGGAGAAAAAAAGGGTAAAACTTGAAGCAGAGACTTAGGACAAGGAGGACAGAAGACAAGGAGGATTTGTTTAGAGAGCACCCAAGCAGCGTGTGAAGCTCAGAAAGGTTGATGCAGTGCCCACCCTTGTATTCAAAGCGTCACAGGCTCTTCAGCTGTTGAAGTGCTGAAGTGTCTAATATTAGTGGCCAGGGCTGCTGGGTGGAAATAGGTTACCAGGGAAGTTTTGTTTCTGGGGAAACAAGGCTGTTGTGTCATAAATCTGACACCTAAAGCGTGGGGAATGGGTCTGACTTTCTTTGGATAAAATCTGAAAGCAATGCCCTGCCCTCTCGCTGCGGTTGCCCCCTTCCCTTCGTGCCATTTGCATGATCTGCACGCTTGGCCAAAGGGTCCCTCCAGCTTTTTCCGTGTAATGCTGCAAGTTTGTAAGCAAAGGGGATAAGCAACTGAGAAGCCCCACTCAGGAATGTGAAGTATTTCCAAATGGCTCTTTCCAGAAATGAAGCAGATTCCTTCTGTGTGGATCACGGCTCCTGCTGCACTGAGAAACTTTCCTCCCTTTCCTTGGATCAGTGGTGGGAGGCTCCACAGGGGAGAGGTCCACCTCTCACCTCTCCTGCTGCCCTTGTTGTACTTCCAGAGCTCTGCACCTCACCCCTGCTTCACTGTGCTGCTTTTATTCAAATATTCTTTAGCAGCAACCGGTAAAAAATACCAACTCCTACATACTTGGGGTACACACATTCTTTGGAGTCACAGTGTGACCCTCTACACTGTCTCTCTGAACAGCCATAGGAGCAGCTGCATTTACAGTGTTCTTCTGCCTGACCTCAGGTTTTATTTCCATTGTGACCATCCCACATTCACTGTTAAACCACTCTTACTCCTGGAACACCTGGTGACAGCTATAAATTAGAGCCAGCTTCATGGCTTCCACAAGAGACATTATTCCTTCAGGGAGTAAGAGAGTGGCTAGAGGTGATAAATAGTGTTTTTCCCAACATCCCAGGACAGTCTGATTAAATAAGAGAAAGATCTGTGCTATTTGGCTTCTTGGCCCCGGGGAAGAGGATAGGAAGAAAGGTGTGAGTGCCAACCCTCTGCCAGCTTCATCCGGACTCGGATGGCAGTGGTTCACAGGGAGATCCTGGAAGGAGTAGCCTTGACCTGGAAAGTTTGTTTTACCTGTGAGGTTTCCAGAATGTATTTTTGGAGTGAAATGTCCAGTTTGTTGAAAGCAATGGTTCTTCTGGTGTTTCTCCCAGCAAGTGTAGCCTGTAGTGTGTTGTCATTGTGCCCTTGGATCCCCATAGTGAGAGGCAACCTCAGTAACACACAAAGGATGCAATCTGGAGCCCCTCATAGGAAACCTTGCCAGATTTGTCAGCTTGGGCCCTCAGCAAGGGCTGATGCTGCCATGAAGAGGCAGTGGCTGGAGCTGGGAGGGAGAAGCAGGATGCAGACAGCCAAGTGCTCCATGAAAGGCAGCGCTGCAAGTTGAAGAGAGGGGAAGGAAGGACCAACTGTCACGAGCTGTCAGATGTCTAAAGAGAGATGTCTAAAGGGTTATGAAATTTGGAACATGAGTAGGAGAGGGGCAGGGGGCTACTAGGTAAAGAGGAGGAGGAGGAAGTGGCTGTGAGCCTTGCCCAAGAGACAGGTTGGGAACCATTGGTCCAGTGACCGGACTGCAGGACAGGAAACCAGTCTCCTTTATCTGCAGCTAAATGGGCTGTGTGACGTGGTTGGACTGGCCTACTTCTCTTTGCCTCAGTGATCCAGTCTGCAACTAAGTGACCTCATCACTGGCCTTTCTATGTGAGAGCTTCCATAGGCTCCCTGTGCACAGCTTATCCTTTTATTTCTACCAACAACCGCCTCTTGCTTATCACGGAAAGGCTCACGCACCGTCGTTGTCGGAGCACGCCTGGAGTCATGATTTCTGACAGGTTCAGAGTTAGAAATCAGCAAATGTGAACACTGACCTTGCTAGAGCTTTTCTCCAAGGAGCTGGGATGTTCAGCTGAGCTGCTGAACCTGCTGCTCTTCTCTGCCAGCCCTGAATGCTTGTTTTCGCCACTAACATCGAGTTGCCCATGGCACTGGCTGGGCACTGCCCACATCTCGGGCTGCAGAGAGCTGGGAAGCAGCCAGGCATTATGAAATAGGTTGTCTGGCAACTGGGATATTGATAGGAGGACTCTGGGAGCACTGAGGGGTGCATTGCTTTGGGGGATTAATGCCTGTCCTGGCTGGGGCTGCTCCTCCCAGCCGTATTTGGACATATGACTTAATCCTGATCCTACCCAATCTGTCAGTAATGAACACATAGAAGACAGAGTGCATTCCACCCAGGAGAAGAGGGCTCAGCCAAGAAGCTTCTAACTAGGTCACTGATGAGCAATCTTTCCCCTCCCTCTGTGTCATTTTTATTAATCACTTGAAAAATAGGTTGAGTAATGATTGCAAGCAACTTGTCAAGCCAATTAAAAACAGAGAAAGGTAGGGCTGTGAAGCTGAAGACAAATGCTGTGCTGGTTTTAAATGAGTGTCTGTAAACCCCACTGACCTGTGAGTAATTGCCTCCGAAAAAACTGGCAGCTTGTGTGTTTCTCAGTGTGAAGGTTTGTTTCTTCTGAATCCACAGGGCAAACAGTTCACTGTGGTCCAAAGAGGTATTACCTGAGCAAAATCACTTTGAATCTGCCTTGTAGCTGCCTTAGTCTGGTTGGACTATTAGCATATAGACTCTTCAGCAAGGGCTTGTCAAAGGGTTTCATGCACTTTGGGTGTGAAATAAAATAATACAGAGCACTTGCTAGTGAAGGTAGCTTATTTTATGTAGCTTGCTTGAACAGAAGTTCCCATAATAACTTTAAAATCTGTCTGACTGGAAGATAAATTGCCGAATCTGTTGAACGGTGTTGGGCTTTGAGGGAAAAGAGCTGCTAGGCAATCTTGGTTCAGTGTGTTGAGTTTCCCCAGAATGGATTCTCTAGGACCATTCAGCTAATTCAGCACTGGGTCTTTTTGGTTTATTTTTTACATGTCGGATGCATTGTATGTGCCAACAATAAATATTTATACTCTTGTATTCCTTTTACTCTCTATCTGTAGTTTGTCTCTTGTGAAATACATGCCAGCACTGTGGGTGCTATGAAACAGCATTACTCTTTGTGAGACTGTTGTACAGTGTGTTAGATCCTGCTGTCCAGGATGTTTCTTCCCATCTGTTCCTGGCTCAAATCCTCTTCTCCTCAATTTTAGTTGTTGCTTTTGGTTACCATTCATAGATTGAAATGTGATATTAAGGGGGAAGATCCAAGTTATGCCCTGCTGCCTTCTCTTGCCGCTGCTCTGTCAGCTGGGTGGCAATAACAAAGTGACACAAATAAGCTTTCCTGGGGGATGGTTGAGAGCAGCCTTCCTCTAAAACTATTTAGGAAACAAATGGAAAAGCACATGCTTCCTTACTTCCTAAAAGGAGTAACAGCCCAGGGGAGTGGGGGGCAGCTCATGAGCCTGCCACCTCTTCAGCATTAGGTTCTTGTTTTTTATCACCTCTGGAAGTTCAGGTTAGGGAAGGGCGCAGGAATTTTGTTTTCTGCTGGGACAAGGGACTTGTTTAAAGACCCTTGCACTTGCCAAGCAGTAAGTAAAGTGAAGTGATTTGCCCCCATGCCATTGTGGAGGGCTCTCCCTGCTCTCTATAACTCTGTTGTAGACATCACAGTCAACCCCTGGCTTCCCAGTCTCCTTTTGTCCCTCCCCATGCAAATTGTTAGTTCTTTCCCTGTGGAAATGTGTGCCTGAACCCACCTGTGTTTTCTGTCCTCCAGAGTTAATGAGCTCTATGTGGATGACCCAGACAAAGACAGCGGAGGTAAAATAGAAGTGAATCTGAACATCAGTTTGCCAAACCTGCACTGTGAATGTGAGTATCCCTTCTCACTTAGCAGTTTTGCTTTGTGTTTTAAGTAATACTTGAAATCAGCCCAAACTGGTGCAGTGGCCCTTCTGCTGTAACAGGGTGGATGGAGATCAAGTAGCTGCAGCCTTTGCCAATATCCCATTGCTTTCTGTTCCAGGCCAGGACACTTGTTTTCTTGGACCTTGTGCTCACTCTGCAGCCTGTGTTAGTGGCTGCTTGTCTCCCACTGGCTTCTTTCTAAATCTCATTTTCTCATTTCCTTTTCTTTTTATAGCAAACTTTTTGTGTCTGGGAGCAAGAAACCTCCCAAGTTTCATTCGTAACTGAATGCACCAGCTGGTTGTTGGTTTTTCCCAAATCACCCACTTGTCTACCTAAAGTTTTTCTGTTTGTGTAAACGAGTTTGCAGTCAGTTGGCAGGACATGGGAGGTATATTTGTGTCAAATAGGCAGTGTGAAAAGTTTGGTGACAGGGTTCTTTCTTGTATAACAATATTTGAGATGTCAACAAAAGAGATGTGGATTTTTTCCCAGTAAAAGCAATGCATGCTTTTCCTGTGCAACTTTCCTGTTCTTTTGTTTTGATTTTTTTGTCTTCTCCCTTCCCACCCATGCAGTGGTTGGACTAGACATCCAAGATGAAATGGGAAGGCACGAAGTGGGTCATATTGACAACTCGATGAAGATCCCTCTCAATAACGGGGATGGCTGCAGGTTTGAGGGCCATTTCAGCATCAACAAGGTGAGTAGGAATGACAGTGGGTGAGTGTGTGCTGGCAGGGGAAATGCTGGCAAGATCCATTTGTAAAATTCTCTTGAAAATCTGTGTGTCAGTGGCTCTCCTGCAGTGTGTATGTTCATGTCCCTGATCAGGGGGAAGTCTCGGTGCTGCAGATGATGTGGGGAGAGGAAGCTGCGTGGCCAGACCCACAGGGAATGTGTTAGATCAGGGGGTTTCTCTACTCTCCAAAACAGATAATTGAGATGGAATTGCTGAACAGCAGAGAGCAGCTCTGTGTTGCAGCCAGTGCTGCCCTTCAGTGCAGCAGCCTAGTGTTTAAGGTATCTGTGTACTCCCTACAAAGGCCAAGTGGCTTCTATGTTTACTTGTCATGACTTCTGCACCTCCAGAATGTGACTCACTGTGGAGAGGTCTTTGGCAATGTCTCTATCCAAGCCCTCTTTTGTTCCGAGAGCCGCAGAATGACAGGAATGTTCCCTACTAGAGGGTGCCAACGGAACAGAAGCGGCTCCGTGCTGGGATGTTTGGAATACAGCACGAGGCCTCTGCGCATGCTTTGCCGGGATGCTCCGCTTCTGTCTCAGAGAATGAAAATCCAGGCCTGGAGGAGGCTCCTCTCTGGGATGGGTGTGTTCAGGATTGAATAATCTTGCTATGTAATGCTGGAGATGACTAGCTGGGGTGGGGGAGGCAGTGCTGGGACCCACTGATGTCCTAAGAAGGGCACACCCTTTATTCACTCCTCTCCATGTACCACAGGCTACAAAATCCTACTTCCTTCTTTTCCTCCCAGGTCATGTTCAATCATACCTAAAAATAACAGGCAGAACCTCTTACTGGTTCTTTGGCATGGAAAGGATTAGGGACTTAAAAAGAGGACGTTTGTTTCCTCACCTCTAAGCTGCCGAGATTGCTAGCAGCTAATAGTCCACAAAACTGGGAAAAACCTTGCAAGGTAGTTCTTGTTCAGATAATTCCCAAAACATGGAGCTGGGGGGGTTGTCTGCTAGATGTGGTGTGTCCTGCTCACTAAAGCAGCTCAGAAGGGGGATGATGTATGTGGCAGTGAGGAGCTTCCTTCACTGCTTAATTTGTGTCTCATATAGTGGCTGGGACAGCTGTCAGAGGGAGGGGACCTGATCCAGGACTTCTGGCTCTGGCAGCCTGAACCTCTTGTGTGTGACCTGGAGGTCTGCATTCCCTTGGCAAGAATTGTTCAGGCTTCTGTGTGAGCTGGGACCTGGAGTGGGACCTGGCCAGGCTTTGAAACTTGAGCAAGGGTATCGCACTTGGGTGTTATTCTCGAACCTGAGGAGGGAGGACAAGGTGACAGTGAGATGATTGTGTGCGACTTACTGCAGAGTCTGCCGCCCAGTTTACTGAGCTTGTTTATGGCACAGCTGGTGTCCACACCTGAAAGTGTTCCCAGGAGTGCACTGCTGTTCCTCAAGTCATTAAATTAGCTTTCCTGAAAGCACATGGAACCGGCATGTGGCCTCCCGTGGCCTTGCTGGTGAAGTGTCTCTGCAGAGAGCACCATGGGCACCAGTTGTATAACCATCCTCCCACTCTTTCTTAGTGCCACATTGCTCCTCGGTGTTGCTTCATTTCACAACCTTTTCTCAATAGAAAAATATTCTTGCACCCTCCATAACAGTGATTGAACTGTATCTGCTGAAAGACTTCACTGAGTAGGGCTGATGACCTGAAAAGTATGTGCATGCTGGAGTGGTCCCATCAGAGTGACGCCAGTGCTCACCTTCTGTCTTGGAACTGAGTCCTCAAATTAAATTTATATTTTGAGAACTTTGTATTTATCTCCATTTAAAAAATTAAGAGGAAGGGCTCCTACTGTCTCCTGCCAGGGCTAGAAACTGAAGGTCTAGATTAGTTTGTATGGGAAGGCCCCTTGGGTTTGGTGGGTTTTTCTTCTTTTTATCTAAAATTCATTCTTAGGCACAATCTCAAATGTAAAGTTGCTCACGACCAGTACTGCAAGAAGAATGTATCCACAGCTTTCTGGGCTGTTCTGCAGCAGTGGGGCCCATTAACAAATGCGAGATGTGGGAGTAAAACATTAAGCAACTGTTTGTTGCCTGTCAGAGACAGTAATTTTATTTTAATGGAGATGAAAGACATAGCCTTAAGTGTTTGGAATCCCTGAAGTTGGGAGTGATCCACTCATCACCTCCTAGTCAGCAGCACTAGCAACGTGAGGGTGCCAAACTCTTGGGCTGCGGGATGTATCCAATCCGAGTGTTGATCAAGTGCAGGGAGGTATCCCAGAGCCTTTCTCTGCCGTGCCAGAGGTTGTCCACTGCTCAGTAGGTACAGCCTGGATGGATCCAGGCACTTCCACGTCGTATCACGGAGCCGAGCAATGCCTTGAGGGGTAAAATGTGAAATCCTGTTTTCCCTGTCCTGACTAATTCCAGGTCCCTGGTAACTTTCACGTGTCGACGCACAGCGCCACTGCACAGCCCCAGAACCCCGACATGACTCACGTCATCCACAAGCTCTCATTTGGGGACAAGTTACAGGTGAGTTCTCGTCCCTGAAAATTCCCTGGCTGCAGGGGAATGCAGTGAGAGGGGTTTGACACTAGACACTTTGGATTTTATGTATAGTGTGGGAAGGCCATAAGAAAGGACTGCCTGGGTCAGCAAGCCCATCCCTTGTGTCCATGCAACATCCATAAGAGTTCACAGCTGGTTCCCTGCCACCACTTCAGGGAGGAGCAGTGTCCAGTCATAGGGTAACTTTGCTGTTTTCTTCTGAAACTGAAAGTGCTTTTGGAAAACTTTGTGGCTGTCTTCCTGCAGGGAGTAGGAATGAGGATTCATGGCTCAGCAAAATCCCGTTTTCAGTATTAGCACAGCAAACAAATCATTCTGCCTTTGTGGAGGAGCAGTGAGTGTACTCAGGGAAGATGTGTGCTCGCTACTGTCTTTACCACAGCACCAGTCAAGTTCTTTTTAATTCACTTCACTATACTTGTCTAGCAGACACCTATTAGTCAAATTTGTTCTATGAAACACGAGTTAGACTTGGAACTGCCAATTCCCTGCTGGGAAGAAGCTGAATGTGTGCACTTGCCCAGTGGATAGAATTTCACCAGGTGTTGCCAGTTATGTAATAATACCTGATTTCTCAATAAGGGCAGATTACAGCACTTCTCTAGCCTACTTCCAAGGAGCTGGCATCACAGGTGGGAGTTATGCATGTGCACACCCAGTTTGCGACTCACCCTAAACATTGCTTACCCATAGTCTCTCTGTAATCTTCCTTCCTCAGCACAGACGTCTCATTAGTCTGCTTCTTGTACACCCACTTCCAAAACCCTTTTTCATGCTAACAAGTCTAAGCGTTGCTTTGTAGTCTTCTGATTCTGCTCCCGGCTTCTTTTAGGAAATATCTTGTGTGGGAACGGTGAAATATTAGCATATAAATGAGCTTGGCTTAATGTCTGTAAAGCACACTGAGATTATGAAAAATATTAGGTAAGTGCTAATAGGGAGTTGTGCAGTTTGCGTGGGAAATCAGTGCTCTGAGGTAGCATTCCCATTGTTTTATCATGGAGTCTTGGAGTAAGGGAGCTGAAGTGTGAATCAGCGTGAAGGAGGAGCCTGGACAGTTGGGGGCAAAGGAGCAAGTGTCTTCAGTTCTGGTGGTGAGAAACCTGTCTAGCAAACAGGTAGTTGGCTCCTGATTTGGACAAGTTCAGATTAGTATTTTCAGAGTTTAAAATAACTGCTCATCGTCTCCGTACACAGGAAGGGAGCTGCTGATCCTGCAGGCAAACAGGAGTTCAGCAGCACAAATTAAAGGAGGATATGTTCTCTAAACAGGGGCTACCAAGACTCAGCAAGCACTAAGAGCCAGCAAGTATGGGGAGCTTTAAACCTGTTTAGATGCACCTTTGAATATTTTGGGTTGTCTCCACCTGCTTTGATGTAATATGTGCTTATATTTCTTAAACAGGGTGAGAAGCTTCTCATTCACTTGTGTCATGTGCTGGGAGTTAGTTCTTTGTAGGTTGTTACTGACCCTGCCAAAATGATCCACTAAGGTACAGACTGTGTTCTCCAGAAAAACCAGTCTGTTTGAAACAGAGATTTGAATCTCATCTGGCATCGAATGAGCTTCAAGTCTTCATCAGTACTTTATGCACAATAGTGGCAGACTTTTTGTAGACTTTTTTCCCTCATTTAGGTGAGACTGAAATTCAAAGATGAATTTCAAGGATGAAGTAATGTCGGGTAACCCAGTAAAGAAAGAGATGTGGGAAGTAGGAGATTATGCATTTTTAATTGTAGATTTCTCTGCAGTGCTGGATCACATTGTTGAATAATCCTGATTTTAACCTTTTGAGGTGTCTTCCCATGATAGTTGCAGGGTTGGAAGTTATTTTAGCCTGCTGTTGGTCTCTGCCCAAGTTATATGTCCACTTACGTTGTATGTCAACACTTTGTTCTTCTCAAAAAGATGCTTGCCAGGACCTTGGACACCCTGTGCTTTAACCTCTACAAGCACAGGCAAAGACATATAACTGAACATATTACTCAGGCAGAGACTAAGAACAGGCTAAAATAACTTCAAACCTTGACCTATCAAGGGATCACAAGACCCCTCAAGGGATTAAAAGGTTAAAACCAGGATTATTCAACACCATGGTCTAGTACTCAAGAGAAATTATGATTAAAAAGGCACAATTTCTTACTTTCCACATCTGGCTTTACTGGGTTACCTGTCATACAAGAACTCATTGGTTTGAATTTTGGTCTCATCTACATGAGGAAAAATCTACAGAAAGTTTGAAGTGGACCTTAAAGTCTCTGGCTCAGATATGCTGTGAGAGAATTACTTCCTACCTGTATCAAGAATAGAACATAATACTGTAGCATAATACTGAAGAAGGGGCTTCTCTTTCTTCATATGCCTTTTACAATGAGTAAAGAAAAAGTACAGCCTGCGCATGTAGTTTGGAAATGGTTGCTGCTGTGTAAAATATCTGTAATGCAGTGAAAGGCACTGCAGAAGGTTCAGCTGTTGCTTTTGCTCTGCTCCTGTTACCAGCACCTTCCACTTGAACTTGGTGATGATTTTGTCTCTCTAGAACTTTCTTTCTACTGAGCAAAATTGGTTCAGTCGCTGCTTCCTCCAGATTATCATCCACTCCATAGTGTTCAGAATAGGGAAATGGCCTTTAGGATGAGACAAATACCACCATGTGCTGCCAGTTTGAGAGGGTCTGGGGAGGAGATTGCACTGCCCTGTTGGTGAAGTGAAACTCTGTCACACCCATGACCAAATACTTGCTCCAAACCCTTCTTCTTCCCTGTTGTCTGACTTAAGGTCAGGAATTTCTAGGCTGTGGAGTTATTTGTCCTTTCTGTGTGGCTTAATAAACATTGTGTGAGTGACACAATGTCTGAACCTACAACTCTTGCTGGGGGATTTCCCTATCTGGAGAGTTCACAGATTGATTATTCTGTTGGTGAACATCAGACTGCAGATCACAGTATGTGCAAGGCATGGGATGGAAATCCTGTTATTCTGGGCAAACAGATACTTGCATGCCTGGGATCAGCTGCAGGAAAAGCTGAAGGGATGGCAGTCATGGCATGTGTCCTTCCCATCTCCAAGGGCACCGTGTGACAACTGGGCTAATGAGTGCAAGCTGTACAAGCCCAACTGCTCTGACATGAGCTACCTTTGCAGCAGAACTCCTGAGTTTTAACCTGAATGTGACTCCCATTTAGTTCTCTTTCAGCCTGATAAATTAACGTCACAGTTAACTCTGCTCTTAGGAAATAATCTCACAATGAAATTTCACAACTGACCTCTTCCAACTGCAATTCCTTTAGCTTTGGAGTGGTTTTGGAGTTTCATCTTGTAAGGTGTTGTGAAATCAACTTTTTTACTTGGAACCAACCTCTGTGATGATGGTCACTGAAAGATATTTCAGGTCATCTTTTACTGGGTTGAGGCTTTGTTTTCACAGAGGTTGAGTCAGGCTGATCTAGTTACAGGATAGGGAAGCAAAGATCAAGAGTATCAAGTCATGTTTCTTCATGTGCCTTTTTGCTTTCCAGGTCCATAACGTTCACGGAGCATTCAATGCCTTGGAGGGAGCAGACAAACTCAGCTCAAATCGTATGTATTCCTGGTGGTTACAGGTCTTAGCCACTCTCTGCAGGAGGGAAAACAGGGCCATTCACACAACACTAGTGTATCCAGAAGTCTTTCATTTGCCTCTGTAGCCAAAATGATGCAGATGTTGCTGGCTGACATTTCCATTTTCACTGGTATTACAGAGAAGGCTTAGGCCAAAATGTCCTTTGCAGCCCTTTTGCAAACTGGACGTTGTTTCCAGCTCTGTTAAAACTGACTCAGAACTAGGCAATTTTTTATCCATATCCTATTCCTATAGGATATATAGTTCCCCCACCACCAGAACTTACCGTTATACTCGTGTCACAAGTTAGCTCTTACCTAAACTCCTACGCTGTGGCTGGAAGGAGAGGCATTTTCATTCCCCTGCTCTGTGACCAGCACACAAAGCGAAATTTCCAGTGCATGCTACAGTTCAGCATAGAGTTTTTCTCTCAAGTGTTCAGGCTCCTGCAGGACATCAGTCCTGTCCACTGCTTGGAACAAAACTTCTGTGGCTGTTCTTGAAGATACACAATTGTGGTTTGGGGTGTTTTTTTCCTCCATGAGCCAAATGTCGTGTTACACTTGGCTAAAGGATCCCTCAGAGAAGTAAGGTAGAATTCTGTTTTAGAATTGTTTTGGCAGACACAAAAAATGACACAAGCCATTTAAATAATGAAAAAAAAAAAAAGGTAAGCAGCTGTAGGAGAAGGAAGAAGAGAAAGAAAGACAGGTGCACAAGAAATAGGACTACACAGGTTGTGATGCCTCAGCTGCTTCTGTCAAAACGTGCTCATTAAGTTACCCTTCTAACCTGAGCTAGTTCCTGATTTAATCGGGCTTTTGAGGTGGTGATAAGTGTTACCATTTATAGTTGCAAACAGTTAGGAAGGTTCAGGTGACCCAAACCCCGTGGGTTGTGGTCCTACAGAAGTGGTGGGCGGGTTCTGGTGTCATCCAACTACCTGACAAAGTTCTGTACAAAGGACATAAATGTAGGATGTGAAATTGTCACTTTGTCACAGAACTTGAGATAAGGAGGAGGGAGGTACCTTTTTTGTGACTTCCTTTACTTTGAAATGTTGTGTAGGCTGTGATTAGTTTCTCTGAATGCTAATGTGTACTTTTCCTTTCCTTTCTTGACCACAGCTCTTGCATCTCACGATTACATACTGAAGATAGTCCCAACTGTGTACGAAGACATGAGCGGGAAGCAGCGATACTCCTACCAATACACGGTAGCAAACAAGGTAAAGAGGCAGGTAGTTCACAGAGAGGCTCCTCATTGCAGCCCTGTGGATGCCTGGAGGATGTTCAGTCACCATTCTTCCCCACCACGCTCTGTGCTGTGCCGTGTACATGTGTTTGTAGGTGAGCAGTAGCCTCTGCTGGGAGAAGGAGGAACTGAAGCTCTTCAGAGTGGGGCTTCCTGGTGCTCCTGGTGCTGGCATTTACCAGGACTGGGGTTGAGAGGGCTTGTCAGAGCAGGTGGTGATATTGTTTTCGTTCCTGAGAAACGTATTCTTCCTCCTGACTTCCTCATCTGTCAGTTTAACTGATCTAGATTTATGGGAGGTTTTCACATTCTGCAGGAGCTCGTTGTTTGTGTCAAGATGCATCTGAATGGAAACTGTAACCCAGCTGAAGATAGAAAACATCACTTACACCTGGTTTCAGTTATAAAACAGTCTCATTTTTGATGGATGTATCAGACACATAAATTAGGCAAGTTTGTAGCTTTTTAGAAATGTTGATTTGAGACATAAAGCCACTGAACCTGTGGCAGCCTTTCACAGTGCCTACTTTGTTATGGTGGATTATCACAGAATCATTTAGGTTGCAAAAGAGCTTCAAGATTGTTGAGTCCAATCTGTGACCCACCTTGTCAGCCAGACCAGAGCACCGAGTGCCATGCCCAGCATTTTAACAATACAGTGTATTGAACATTTTTTTTAAAGGGAAAAAAAAAGACCCTACTTCCTCTTTAAGGTGAAAAACATCTTTCAGTTTAAAATTATTTGCCAGTTGTGTGCTAAATGGAAGTCCAGAATCTGTTAATGTTATCTAATTGCTGCTAGTTCGCCCCAAGTGATAATCAAGCACATACTCTCCTGGACTAGTTCTCAAATTAGTGTTCCCATCTAGTGACTTTTTGGCTTGCTTGTATGGTGTGTCCCAGGGATTTGGACATCTCCCTGTGTTCAGATTACAACGTATTTATTCTGCTTAATGTCACAACTGCTGTTCTGATAAGACTCTTGCGATAAAAGTTCTGAAAGTACTTTGGAAAATAGACAGGAGGAGCTTTTGACGCTTCTGTGAACTTGGCTGCAAATGGGGGCGTTCAGCCAAGACTGACTCATTAGGGCAGGATTGCTGTGGCGAAAAGGGGAGAGGAAGGAAAAAATGAGGTCAGTTCTGTCAAAACTGAAGTGCAGAGAAACAGTGCTGCCTCTGCATTTTCTTCTTTTGGTGCTTTAGTCCTTTACTCTCAGACTGATCAGTGGGAAAGAGAAGTGGGAAGCCATTGGAGTAGTCTGGCACAGAGTGACAAGTATAAAGAGATGAAGAGGGTCTTAAGTGTGGACTATGTCTCCTCTCTTACCTCCTACACCCTCTGCTTCCTCACTTCCCCAGATAACCACAGTCCCAAGATGTGCTGCAGAACTCCAATAAGAGCCCTGAAAATATTATGACTAGGAGCTTCTTCTCTTGTCATCCCTGGGAAAAAAACTCAATAGTGGGAAATTTGGGATTCATATAAGATTAATGAAGATAAATGCTGTTTCATTAGCTCCTTCAGAGCTCACAGAGAGCAAAACTGTATTTTTTTGTATCATGCTCATGAGTGTCCTATTGCTTGTATTTTCTTCATCTTTCTGAAGTATTTGCCTCTGTGTAGAGGAGAGTTGAAAGAGAAGAGGTGATCTGAGTTGGCAGCATGTCACAGGGCTAGAGAAGGGAAGATAGAGAGGCATCGTGTGCCATGCTGGTGCTGATGGCTCTCCTGGGATTGCTGAGTCCCCAGCCTGGTTTTCTTGGATTTTTCTTCAATCTGTGAATGCCCTGATCATTGAAAACTGTTACGTATTTCCAGTGAGAACACAGACAAAGTATTATGTCAAAAAGACGTGACTTTTGACACTAATATGATGTTAGTATCTGTTCTGTATGGGCACTGTGCAGTGTGTCTTGCTGGGGCTGGCCTGTGGCTCATGGCCCTGTACCTGTTAGGAAAGAAATGGATTAAAGGAGATTATCGCTGGCAATCTGAAGATTTCTCTCCTGAACCGGCCTGGAATATTTTTTGAACCTTTGCCAATATTTTTCTGTATACAGTTTCATTTTAGCTTGATTTTTAAATGCGGTTTAAACATGGCTCCACGTGATTCATACTGAATGGGCAAAGCATTCCCATTGTTGGTCCCAGTGGGAAGGGGGCCTTACAGAGGAGTGCAGGGATTTTCAGGTTCTTGCAAACTAAATTCCATTTGTTTGATAAATATCCTAGTATATGATATATATACAAAATATATACATATATATGATTTGCTGTACAAAAAACTTCACCTGCAACCACTTAGAGGCTGTTTGTATTTAAATAGAGCATCTCTAAACTAGAGAATCAATGTCAGCCTTTCTATTTAGTTCTGTAACTTTGAATGAAGGTGAGAGTAATCACCATCACTCTGTTCCCAGCTATATCATTATCAGACTGTATATCATTATCAGACTATAAAGGGCTTGTTTTCCTGTTTGACAAGGGGGGGGTGGGCAGTAACACATGAATTCACTGTTTGTGTCTTTCTTTCTGGTGATTGGTACAAAACCGTGGAGTAAGAGCCAAATCCACAAGCAGTTTTATTGCAGGCACTCTCTGGGATGAGATTGCTCACATTTTCTGCCATTTCCCCCCCACTTTCTTTTCTAGGAGTACGTAGCCTACAGCCACACTGGCCGCATTATCCCAGCCATCTGGTTTCGTTACGATTTGAGCCCCATCACAGTGAAATACACAGAGAGGCGACAGCCTTTGTACAGGTTTATCACATCGGTGAGTTACTCTAAACCTCTAATTCTCCCTTCTCCTGCCTGCCTTTCATTCATCTTCTGAGCCTTTCTTGCCCAGAAGAATTGATTTTCTGCTTCAGAGCACTGTGACATGATTGAGATAAAGCAGCACATCACTGCGGTTGTACTGAAGTGTAAGTGAGGTGACTGGTAAGTCCAGTGCTCTGACAACTTGATTGAATAGCTAGGCACAAAAAGAAGGAAAATTATGCTATTCCAGAGGTGGCAGGCTCTGTCTAAGCAGGATGGGCTTTGTTGCAGCATGTCCGAAATTTGGAAGTAAAGCCGACATGGTGGGCAGTAAAGCTGCAATAAACTGCTTGCTAATGATGAGATCGAACGTGCAGAGTCACAGAATGGTTGGGATGAAAGGGACCTTAAATCTTATCTTGTCGCACCCCCTGCCATGAGCAGAGACACCTTTCACTATCCCAGGTTGCTCCAAGCCCTGTCCAACCCGGCCTTGAACACTTCCAGGGATGGGGCAGCCCCAGCTTCTCTGGGCAACCCGTGCCAGACAAACTCATCCTCTTCTTACCTAAAGAGGTTTGCTCTGTGAAAAGTTCACGTGAGGGAAAGAGAACTGTTTGATGACATGGAGCTGTCTGTCCTTGCTATCTTGCTATCTGCTGGTTATTTTACAGTAAATAGAGACAAAACTGGCAAGAGATTTTACCACCAACCACATCCCTCCTCTCCTACAAGACACTGAATGCAGTGCAGTTGTTTTTCTCAGTGCTGCTGCTTGGCTTAATATGGGAATTCCAGTTCCAGGCGTTTACTTCGGTGTAGAAGTGGAGAAGAGCTGCATTATCAAATTCCAGAGGTGTTTTCCTGACAAGTTACATTTTGATCTGTCCAGATAGCATCCTGCAGTACTGATCTCAGCATCTGTGACAAAGCTGTGCTGTCCAAACTGCTGGTTAGGAAAAGAGCTATTTAAAGATCCTCCAGAGCTTTAAAAAATGAGTCCTCAGGGAGTTGGCTTAAAATTGAAGCTGCAGTGTGCTGTGCCAGTGAGGCATGATGGATTGTGAAGGAGTTGATAAATTGACTG
This sequence comes from Cephalopterus ornatus, assembly GCA_013396775.1. Taxonomy (NCBI): domain Eukaryota; kingdom Metazoa; phylum Chordata; class Aves; order Passeriformes; family Cotingidae; genus Cephalopterus; species Cephalopterus ornatus. The sequence continues at coordinate 415,658 of VZRE01002390.1, forward strand.
GAGTGAAGACCTCAAATTTTGATATTTAAACTGTTTAACCATTTTAATTAGAAGTAGCATAAACAGTGTAGCTGCGTTGCACTTCAAGATTTTGATTTTACAACTTCTGATAAACAGCAAGTTCCTTTCACTTAACTTCAGACATGCTTGTGATCTCTAGGATACACAAATAACAAGAGAAAGGGACTTGAAGCAAAATCTAAACGTTGTGGTTTAACACTTTCTCTTCCTAGCGTGTCTGATTTCAAAACATAATCCTAAAAAGGGACAAACATCAGCCTTTCATGAGTTGGTATCTCCTACTCCTTCTTCATCCTTCCCTGACAATATGGTCTCAGAGTTTTCCTATGCATCTTGTTGGGGGTGAGGGCGTGGAGGTGTTTTTAATGGGAAACAGGGTTTGGAAATCATTAATAGCTGGGATTATTGTCATGTCCATTGCAGCATTGATTCACTGCTGATATTCCATTGTGTGCATATAAATAGCATCTTTGTTGAATTTGATACCATGCTTCCAAGTTTACATAAGGGGTCCACAGGAGAGGGTTTCCTCCCTGGTTGCCCCAATGACCTTTTGGATTTGTATCTCATTTGGATTTGTATCTCATAACCTCAAAACCTGAAATGCTTGTTTTCTACTGAGAATCCAAAAACAGAACAGCAGATTCACTTCTATTTCCAAAAAGGTTTAAAGGTCGATTAGTTTTCATCAAATAAGGAATTATGATAAAATATGAATTTCAGTTACTCTTCTCTTCCTCCCAAAAATAACAGTCCTCTCCACATGCCACATTCCTCGCTGGTCTAAGTTTGAATTTTGCATCACTGGCCCAAGCTTGAATTTTACGCTATCCTGTCTTTAAGGTTAGCCAGGCACTTTCTGGCTGCTGGACTGCTTAAGAAGAGTTTTACAGTTGATTTTTGGCTAGTTTTTTTGGTCTTATAAATGGCCATAGTGTCAGGCAGCTCACTTGGGTCCTTTCCAGTTGAACGTCTTTCCTGTGGAGGCTGTGAATGACGCTGGTGCTGCAGTGGCTGCGGCAGTGACCAGACCCTCGTCAGACGTGGGTGATGCAAAGGCAGATCCTTGTTCCAGGTGCTTTATCCTGGCTCTGTCTGCCCCATCTGGCCCTGGTACAGGTGACAGCCTCTCGCTCTCATTTAGGCCAGGAATGCTGTACAGGAGGGCAGCCTTGGCTGTGGATGTGCCACACTTACGGCTTTACAGCATCCAGCGTGGCTTTGAAAAGGTTGGAAGGGGGAGCAGAGGATCAAAACACCTTTGTCCTCGGTTTCCTTGCCCTGTTTTGATGATATGATCTGTTCTGTTGTGCTTTAGCCCCTTCCTGTATCTCCAGCGTGGCCTTTTGCATCACAGTTTCCCTGGAGACCAGTTAGTGATGATCAGCACTGGGCTGAGGGCCAGACAGAGCCTGGGCTGGGGCATGTGGAGTCATTCCCAAATCCAGCTGGCCATGGAAGTCATCAGCTTGTTCTGAGCAGCAGCTGTTCAATTTACAAACCACAAGAGAGGCTCTGGGATGGGGGCTCCTTGATTGTTTACTTGAGCAACGACGACGTGGCTTTCATTTAAATTTGTCCCAGGGATGGGGGATGATCCTGTGAGCTTGAAAGAGACTTTAGGGAGGAAATGGTGTCAGAGGGAAGGACACACTGTTGAGAGATGATCCCCATGTGAGAGATCAGATGAGACAGGGATGTTGGCTGTTCAGCAGACAGCCAAAGGCATCTCCTCCTGCTGCTGAGAAGGTTATCTTTGATATGATGATCTTTGATACTAATGGGTTTGCCCTCCAAAACTTCAGCACTGCTGAAAGCAGCATTATATCACTGTAGCAGCATTCCCAGATCTTCTCTGTTCCCACTCTAACTCGTGCCTGCTCCTTAGATTTTTTGTGGTATGAAAAATTATCCTAATTTTCTGTACGATGTGAGAGGTGTTTCCTGTGCAGGACAAAAGGCTTTGGTTTAGCATAAATTTTACTTTACATCGTGTACTCCAAAAAGTTCTGTACTAAGTAAGATTTTATGTTACTTGTGGGTCAGTGCTGCCTCTTGTCACTATTCTGTGAGTTTTCCAGGGATCCTGGGTTTAACCACAGAAACTTGGCATAGTGTTAAACACAGTTGGTTTTGCCTGTTAAACTGCACTGCTTAAAATCAAGGCATCTTCCCATAAAGAGAAGCCATTCAAGACCTCATGGCTGAGGTTATGGAACAAGGGGAAAGTTTCACTGCTGAAAATTTATGAGTTCCTGCAAGTGGCCAAATTGAAAGAAGGTTTTATCATGAGGTCAGTCTAGGGGCTGGGAGGGGAGAGCAGGCAGAAAAGCAGCCAAAGTTCTGCTGAAGCATTCAAAATCCAAAGAAATCTTTTTTTCCTGGTATGAGAGGACTCATCTGGTCTCTAGGTGTGAGAAAATTAAACTGAAAGTAATGGGATGGGGGACCTGGAATGTCATGGTTGCAGGCAGAATAATTTCGGCCATGGGAGCTGTTACTGGCAGGTATCAGATTCAACCCTGTGGTGTTTTTAAAAACAAGACAGTGTTACTCTGCAAGGTGTGCTGCATGTCAGCCAGAAACCTTTGTGTGGGATTCTACAGCTTGCCATACTAGGAATTACCTAAGGGTCCTACTGGTCCCCTCTGTCCTTAAAAGTAATTTTCACGCTTTAGGACATCCCAGAGGTGCACAGTCATGTGTCTGACATTTGCCTGTCACTTTGCTTGCAACCTTGCCTCCTCCTACATATCATCACTCATGTTTTCCTTTAGACCTCAGCCCGCATCCCAGCTGCTCTCCTGTAATAACCTTCTGTTCCAGACCCCTGTGCACTCCCCATGTTTCATGAGCTCTCACAGCTGGAATTATTCCACTTCTGTGTTTCTTTTCCTTCATCCTTTAATGGTTGGGCCTGACTCAAACTGTAACCTCATGGAGCCAAACGCAGATCATTCCTGGCATAAAACCCCATTAAATATAAATAAACGCCTGATGCCTGCCTTCCATATGTATTAGGACTGGGATGGTAAAAGAACACTGTGGTGCAGCTTCTGTGCTGACCTAGAGCCCAGTGCTGGTGCTGCCTTTCTTTTGTCACAAGTACTCAAGGCTGTGTGTGTTGGGGTCAGGCCCCAGGCGATGCCAGGTGTGTGTGACTCACACTCAGCACGACAGAGCTGTGCAGATGAATTTTATTTTTTTCTATTCCCCACCCCCTTGAACTGCTGCACTGAAATCAGATTTTCCTACCATATGATGCAAAATCTTCGTGTTGGACGGGTTTTGTGTTTGTGGTGTGACATCTGCTGTCAGCTGAGCTGTTCTGGACTGAACTAACCCAACTCTGTGGTGGTCATTTTACTTGAAAAGTCACCCTGTGTCATGCTCTGAGGAATAGCGAGGAGGGGTAGGAGTAGGGATTGTCCCCTAAAAATAATAACTTTGCCTCAGGCTGGTGCTCTGGTTTTAGAAGCCTTGTTCTGCTGGAATGCCAAGTGTCCTGCTAAAACCGTATTTCCTGCAGCTCCTCGTTTCACTGACCTCACTAAATGCTCATATCTCAGTTATAAATACTCATGGAAATGAGCTTTAGTTATTGCTGCCTTCACTCACTGTTAATGAATTGTTTGTTCCTTTGCCACTGTGAATCCCTGCTGAGCTGCTGCTCTTATGTTACTTTTTTGGTCTGTTATTTTGCCCATGGGGGATAGTGCTGTGTGGGAGAAGAGACGTGACAAGGAACATGTGGTGTGGCACTGGTTGCCTTCTGTGCCAGTTGTGTTGCATTTTTGTAACATATGTATATATCACAGAATCCCAGAATCAGGCTGGAAAACACCTCCAAGATCATCAAGTACAACCTGTGACCGATCCCCACCTCCTCAACCAGCCCAGAGCACTGAGTGCCACGTCCAGTCCTTCCTTGGACACCTCCAGGGATGGGGACTCCACCACCTCCCTGGGCAGCCCCTTCCAATGCCTGACAGCACTTTCAATGAAGAAATTCTTCCTGATTTCCAACCTGAACCTCTCCTGGCACAGCTTGAGGCCCTTTCCTCTCATTCTGTTCCCTGGCAGCAGAGCCTGACCCCCACTGGGCTCCCTCCTGTCAGGGAGTTGGAGAGAGCGAGAAGGTCCCCCACAAGCCTCACAGGACTGACTCTCCAGACCCTTCCCCAGCTCCATTGTCCTTCCCTGGACACTCTCCAGCCCTTCAATGTCTTTCTTGCATCGAGGGGCTCAGAACTGGGCACAGCACTCGCGGTGCCTCAGCAGTGCCCAGCACAGAGGGACAGTCACTGCCCTGGTCCCGTTGGCTACATTATTTTTGATACAAAAACATATGACTTACGCTCAGTACTGAGTTAGTACAAACCACCTGCTCCTGAGGAGGCAGCAGTCAAGTACCACAGGATGGGAAAAAGCTCCCAGGGTGCCACCGCAGCCCGGGCACTGCACCGGGCAATGTTCACTGGAAAGTATGATACACAGTAACGTAACCTAATAATGTTAACAGCCGAGTTCTAATTACACGGGACTTGGAATTTCTTAACTCCCACATTTTTTTACTTCATAACAGTGATGCTCTTTTAATTTGGTCTTGTACATTGTGTAGGATTAGGTGGTTCTGAGAATAACATCATCGGGTTGCGGGAAGGGCACAAGATACGGAGCTTATCTCCTGACAAGGGCCTGCCTAGGGAAAAGTGGGGATTTTTCCATAAAGTAGAAGCCAAGACAGAGAGAGGAATCCCAAACCAGTGAGCCAGTGTAGCAGGGTATCAGGGAAGTATTTTGTATTGTTGGTCTTTTCCAACCTAAATGATTCTGGGATTCTGTTTCCACAGAGACTCTGAGACTGCTGTTGTCGTGGTATTGAACCCTTCAAATGTGTTTTCCTTCAGTTTGCCTGGGAGGCAAGTTTGGCATTGTCCCCATTTCATAGATAAGAGAATTGAGGCAATGTTTGGCAAAGTCTGTCGCTGGTGCCCCCTGATTTTTGATGCTCGAAGCCATGGTGCCTTTGATTTGATGTGTCAGAATATTTCTGTGTTTTTCTAGCACTTAAGAAGTGAAGTGGGCTGTTACGCTAATCAGGAGATTAATTTTTTCCCTAACTCTGTTCTTGAAAAACGACTTTTTGTTTTTACTGGTGTTTAAATAATTCAACCCAAGACACCTTGTGTGGAAAACTTCGGCCCACAAAGAGTTAAATTGGCTTCTGTGATCAGCCTTTGTCATGGAAAGTGTTAGACGGGCTGAGCTGTGGGTGTCCCTGGGAGCTGGGTTTCTCTGTTAGTCACTGCCCTTCACGTGTTATTTAAGTGTCTTTTGCCTGTTTGGAAATGCTGAATCTTGTGAAACAGAGAAAAGACTACAAGGCTGTGGTATTTATGGTAGAAAACAGTCGTAGGAAGATATGAACAACACAGAACTTCTAGAAAGCTGAGTTAGGTGGAGTTTAGCCTTTTGAAAAGGAATTGAAAAGGAACAGAATTCGTGCTGTAGGAGCTGAGATTTAGGAATGGCTCAGGCTGCGATGAGTTCAGGATAGCATTAATTTATTCCACTGCAGGGAATGGTTTTTCTGAATGATTTTTCATGTAATTCCATCCCCATTACTGTTACCCAGTTCTTACTGTGCTAGAAAATACCCCAGCAGTACAATTCTTGCCCCAGTTTAAGCAGTGTAAAATTTTCCCTCATCACTGACAAACGTGTTTGCTCTGTAATTTCAGATATGTGCCATCATTGGAGGAACATTTACTGTAGCTGGGATCCTTGACTCCTGCATTTTTACAGCATCAGAGGCCTGGAAGAAGATCCAGCTGGGGAAAATGCAGTAGCAGTGAAACTCTACCCTCGTCTCCAAGGACAGGAGAAAAGATAGAGAAATCTACCACTACCTGTTTTTGTCTTTATTTTCTATTTGATTGAATCAGTATGTTTTTCTCTAATCGGGCTGTTCAGTGAAGATGTCTTCAAAAAAATCAAAGAAATCTCCATGCATTTCAGAGCTCTGAGAGGGAAAAATCAGTGGAATCAGGGTGTGGATTTCAATTCCCTGCCCCCAGAAAGAGAGGTTGAAATGCCATATATGAAATACACCGTCAGCTCTAAATAAGGTTAACAGTGTGTTCTCTGGGAGGTTCCTATGGCAGTGTACAAACTAGGTAGTAGATTGCAAAGAGTTGAACTGTCTTGTGGCTCTTTTTGGAGTTCTGTTGGATTTGCATGATTAGACAATCGACTTTTGTATAGGGCAAAATTATACATTAGGAAGAAATTCCACCCATGGTGCCAAAAAGGTGATGTATCTGTTGGTGAGGAATGGAAAGTGTTAGTCCCCATGGCAAACTTAAGAGACAGAGGGCAGAAATAACATCAAGAAATGTTTTGTGCTTTTATTGAAAGCTCAGTTGTTCAGATACAACCTTTTAATGAAGTGAACAAGAGAGAAGAGGAAGCCTTCTCCCAGCTACCTTTTCCTGGGTAACCTGTGATCCCAGCAGTGGAGGGCATTTCTTTTACTCTGGATTTAAAAGTGGTTTCATTTCTTCCCAGAAACTGAATATCCAGTCTTGTGTTTACAGGTGGCATGAAGTAAAAACCAAACTGAGCAACACAGTTTTATGTGGCCTTTGCTTTGAAAGGGAATTGTTGTCTTTACAGCATAAGCTTTTATTTTTTTTTAATGGTTTTAAACACAGACCACCCAACAGTCTGGATTCTGCACTTCTGCTTTATTATTATTGTTGTTTTGTTGAAAAGAGGTAGTATATTCTCTGTGCTCAGAAAAATGGTGCAGCCTTCTGGATGGATGAGCACAGCTTCCTTTCTTGCTTTACGTGTGTATATTCAAAACACCTGTCAAACACAGGAAATCTGACTTTCCAGGATTTAAGGTGCCTGCCTTTTCCTTAAAAACTCAGTCAGGAATCTTTGCTAAGACCTGGGCTGGCACTGTTCTCCCACAGGTAGAGCAGTAGCAGGGCAGCATTCCCACAGGCTGGCCCGTGCTTAGAGTTTTGTTTTATTGCTAAAAATGGTACCTGAGCTTCCCTGTCCATTCCTTCGAGCCTTGTCTTCTGGGTCTCCAAAAAATGGAGGCGTGAGGGGAAAACTACTGCCAGGTGTGACTTGCATGTCATGGTGGACACGAGTTCACTAAAATTAAGGCCAAATGCCCACCAGTGCTTTTTCCATGACCCCATCCACGTTCCTTCAGTAGTAACAGTCTCCGCATGCGTTGTAAATGTCTGAGCTGAGGACACGCAAATTTTAAGTGTTCCAGGATGGATAAAAATCATAAGGTAGAAATCCTTAACTCAATGCTGTAAATTCTAAGGTGGGTTGCGGGGTTTCTCTTTGATAATATCTACTGCCCCCTTTTCCTGGAGGCAGACATTATGCTGTAATGATATGAATCCTTGAATATTCAGTGTTATTGTTAGAGTCAGATGCATTTCAAAACAATTTTAATACGTGTCTGTTGAAATTGTCTCATTGCTGTGGAAGTAGGGAAGGCGTAGCCAGTTTTATCCACGCACCAAAAAGAAGCAGCCAATCCTCTGCCCTGTAGTGACTTGGGACAAACGACAGCATTGGAATTTTTCCCTGTTCTTATTCTGGACTGATTGCTGTGACTTCAGTTGTAAATTGGATTGTGTAACTTCCTGTATCTGCTCATGTATGGATAGATTTTATACATTTTTTTTTCCATTTACAAAAATCAACTTGAAAATGAGATGCTTGTCTTCATTGGGGGTGTGTGTCCGTGTGCCTGCGACTGGTACCCACCGGAGGGCTGGGATTTTCCATAGCAATTGCCTGAAGGATTCCCTCTAGTCGACTGTGACCAGTTGAAGCTTACAGCAAAAATGTCCTAGTTTTTCCATTTGGATTTGGTGAGTCTTTGCTCACAGCTTGTGAATCCGGTGGATTACAGAAATGGGATTTTTAATATCTGAGTCATGCATCTTTCTCCTGAGCTGGGCCAGGGGAGATCATTGCAGTGCAGTGGATTGTACCATTCATTTTCCCAAGTTTCTCCCCTGGCACAATTTCTTAGACACAAACAATTGAAGCTGGTTGCGGATTCCTTGTGTCCCCTGTTGTGTTGTTTCTGTCCTTCCCCCTATTTTCTGTCTGTATTAAACTGACTTCTATGCAGTCCAGGCCAGTTCTCTAAACCAAACCAGTGAGATTATTGGGCTTTTTTTTTTTTTTTTTAAATAACATACATGTGCCTGCTTTCTCTGCCAAAATATCCCCTGCAATAACCTCATAAATCACTTTTTTTTTTTGCTAGATGTGAAAACCAAATTGTACTCAAGTTCTGGCAGAACTTGGCTGAAGAAACAGTCTGTACCTTGCTTCTCTAAACCAGGTCTAAGCCTTTGAGTGCTACCAAGCCAAGGCCACCTTCTGGGGCTGTTGGAAGTAGTGATGAGCTTGTCCTTCAGACGTGAGTCACACAATGGTACTGCATCATGTGTTTACAGAAGAATCTGCTCTTCATCTCTCCAGATGTGAAAGTGAGGCAGTTTCTGCCCCTGCCTACACGTCTCACTAGATTTCACTTTTATTTTCAACTTTCTAGTGACAAAATGAGCTTAGTTATGCTTTTAAGCATTATTGCAAACAAAACCAATTTCAGGTCATAGTGGAAGGAAACCATTGATCATAGGTGCTCATCCCTCTTCCTGACTTTGCTGTTTCAAGTCAGTGTTTTAATAGAAATATTTGGATTTCCAAGGAAGACATCCCTGTGGGAAGTAAAATATTTGGAACTTCCAGTTTAAATTAATTTCATTTCATTTCAATTCCCTCTAACTCTAGACTCCATCCCCCAGTGAGAACTTGAGGCATAGGATCGTTTGCAATGGTGGAGTTAAGACTTCTAGATCTGTGGAAAGTGTGCTTAGATGGGTTCTAGGCAGTATGTGGACTGCTGAAGATGATTTTTGAAGAAAATAAAATGTAAATGGGGTACGAAAAATTGGAAGAGATGCACTTGTGAATGTTCGATCTGGTTTCTCAAATACTTGCGTTCAGCTGCTGCGCTGTAAAAAGTGGAATCTGCATTTTTGATGGCCAGTCATGAACTCCTGAATATTTCTCATTTAAAGTTGTTCTTTCTCTGTGTGACACACAGAGTGTTGGGGCTGACAATGACTGTGATGAGTCTCTGCTTTAGAATAGTCCTCTGAAGTTGCAGATTGAGGATGTCCGTGAGGTGTTTCCCCTTGGAAGGTGGGAGAAGGGGGCAGGGGAGGAGGACTCAGCCCTGCAGTGTGTTGCAGTGATGTTCAAAGCACAAGTCTTTTGCATTTCTACAGTGGAGACTATTGAAGAGTTCTGGCTTTTGTTTTTTAAATTGCAACCTTATGTTAATAAAATATTAGCCTTTTTAGTTCTGTGATTAAAAATAAAACTCTTATGTGTTTTGATTGGCTTCTCATTGTGCTACTATTGCAAAATCAATCTAAAGGGGCTTTTTTCTTTTGTTTTTAATTATGATTTCAGTGAACTGAGCGTTATCACACGGTGAAATCACTGTAAGCCAGGTCACTGTGGTGAAAGTTATCCAAGGCTCTTTTGTAACAGGCCCTGAGTCATGTCTGGACATTCAGTGCCTGGTTTTGTACAGTACCAAGTGTCCTAACCTCCCTTTCCTAATAAAGGTGAGTGGACTGTGCTTGGGACTTACTGGGTTTGGCTTTAGTCACTGTGCCTCTTGGTATATGAAATGATCAGATTTTTGTTCCCCCCTTCCTTTAATGTCCATTTAGCCTTGCTTCATAAGTATTTAGAAATAAGTGTCAGAGGCAATTATTAAAGATTAAGTAGTAAAGGGTTACAACAGAGTGAATTTGGGCTCGAGATATCTGCATCATCTTAAGGAACCGATTCCCTTTGTGTTCTGGTGTTGCTGACTCATGCTGGTGTCAGCTGTACAACATCTTTGTGAAGGAAGAGATCCTGCCTGCTTCCAGTGATTGGAACACAGACTTCCAGAAGCGGTGGGATGGTGCTGAAGGTTTCTTACTCTATAAATGATGAATAAAGGATCTGGGGAAGGTGTTTGTACAAACCTCAGCGTGCTGCAACTCAACAGTCCAGAACTTTTCCAGCCTCTGTTTATAAGTCCAAACCCAACCAAGTGTCTGTGCTGCATCTCCTCCAATTGATTGGTTCATTTCTACTAATTTTCTTGGAGAATAAATTAGTCTGTGTCCTGAAAATATGTACTAGGGCCACATCTACCTGAAAGGCAAGTGGTTTGTGCAGGTAAGGTGGTTTATGGAGGCAGGGATGAGGTGACAGGTAACACAGGCACAGGACCAAGGGCTGGGCAGGGGAGTTTGAATTTGGCAGAAGCCCCAGGCGGAGGGACATGGGGTTGGTGTCACTGAGGGAGCTGGGCTGGGCTGGAGAGGAGGCACCAGCAGGATGTTCCTGTTTTCATCCATGTCCAGGATGGGGCTGGACATGGAGAGAAGTAACTGCTGCTGAATAGTTCTGATGGACAGGAGGGGATGCACAGGTGGGTACCAGAGATGATGCCTGGGTGGGCACTGGGGGTGATCCCTGGGTGGGCACTGGGAGACGATGCTCAGGTGGGTACCATGGAATGGTGCTCAGGTGGAACTGAAGGATAATGCCCAGGTGGGTACTGGGGGCGATGCCAGGGCTGTTTCAAGGGGATGATGCCCGGGTGGCTGCCAGGGATGATGTCCAGGTCGGTCCCAGGTCGGGATGAGGGATGATGTCCAGGTGGGTCCCGGGTCAGGATGAGGGATGATGTCCCGGTCGGGATGAG
>VZRE01002390.1:432469-445019 GCA_013396775.1 Cephalopterus ornatus
CGTCATGAGCGTGTTCTGGGGGGTGGTCGGCGGCGTCCTGCCCTGGCTCGTCCCCAAGGGCCCGAACCGCGGGTGAGTGACCGGGGCGCGGCGGGCACGGGCCCGTGCGGCCCCTCGGGTGCGGGGATGGGCCCCGGCGGAGGTTCCCCCGCGGTGTTGGCGCAGCGCGGGCGGGCCCGGGGCCGTGAGCGGAGGGGCCGGAGCTGAGCGTTGACCCCGCAGCCCCGCACGGGTTTGGGTTCTACCCTGAGGCCCTGGCACTGGTTGCCCCAGAGGAGCTGTGGCTGCCGCATCCCTGGAAGTGTCCCGGGCCAGGTGGGAGCAGCCTGCTCCCCTGGAAGGTGTCCTGCCCGTGGCAGGGCGTTGGAGTGAGGTGATCTTAAAGATCCCTTTCAGCCCAAGCCCTTCTGTGAAACCTCTGCAGACACAGCGCCCTGTGTCAAGGAGCTTCGTTGTTAGTCAGGTGGTATTTGAGCAATAACTTCCTCTTTCCTTCCTTACTTGACCTTTCCTAACTTACTCTACCGTCGTCTGGTTTCACACTGGAAAAGTTGCTGTAGGAGATCTCGGTTCTGTGTTAAATGTGTGCTGGTGCCCTTGTAGCTGAGGACAACACTGGGGCATCTAAGCAGAGGGTTTTCCTGCAGTGGTTGAGGCTGCTCAGATTAATAAGCAGACAAGTTTTTGTCTTTCTCTTTTCTCTAGGAGATAATGACTTCTTAACCTCTCTTCCTCTCTCTGACACCCCCTCTACTCCACAGGTACCAACTGTCTTTTCTCTCAGTTGTTTATCTAAACCCAGAGGAATATTCCTCAGGCTCTGATGTTTACTGCCTCACTCTTAAGCCTTTTATGCCTGGAAACTTGTCTGTCCTCAGAAATACCTTGAAAATATGTCTTCCAGGCATAAAAGTATGTGAAATATATGGGTCATGAACAGGTGTTGTGTCTTTATTCCAAAGTGTGATTGTTTACAAGTGTGAATAGAGCACTGCTATGTTCTGATTCTACAGCAATACCTTGTAGTCTGTTCACTTCCCATCTTCTTAAAAAAAATTATGCGAAGCTTGTTTCTGAATAGGTTTGCTCTTTTCCTAACACGAGAAGTTAGTGCAAACTTTACCTGACCTAAGAATTCTCATTGCCTAGGTTAAAACTCCCAAACAAAGGCTCTGGGACTCCTTAGAAAGGTTCTAGGCTGTGCTGGCTTTGTGGCATTCATTTGAAAGTTGACAAAGTGGATGTGTATTGATAGATGAAAAATATTGAAGTTATTGGGTTACAAAAGGGGTTGAAAGATACTGACCTACCATAAGATTTTGTTACTCAGTTGGGGGAGGAAATACATAGAGGGAAATTCTTTTTTATGACTTAAAAAGAAGAGAAACCCTCCACTTTGCCACTGAGTTCCGTGAGCTGCAGAGATCAGTTAGAAAACCTCATTTCCTTCCCTCCCATTTCAAAACCATCTGTGTGTGTAGCTGCAGTTTTACCATTTTCAATTTCAAGAGTTTGGTTCTTCCTTCTTTTCAGCTTCACTGCGCTTTCTGACACAGTTCTCTTTCAGCAAGAAAGGGAAACCTTACACTACAGATCATTTCATGTGGCTTTGATGTTTTATTTTGTATTCAATTTGTAAAACCTTCATTTATTCTATAAAAACAAAAGTTATAATTTGACACTGAAATTTTCTGTAACTAGAATTCTGCAAATGAAGAAAGTGTTTACTGTGTACAGTAACACCCAGTTTCAGTGATTTACTGTGCTGGGAGCCTTGGCTGTGAAATGGAGCAGGGACACTGCATCAGATTTTGCTCCTCCTCACAGTGATTTTTGTTAAATACAGCTGTAAATTTTTATTTCCAGAGCCGTGTCAGTCCTTTTGCAGAGTCTGTGCTGTGTCTCTGTAGTTTACTCAGCTGGGAGAAGTCAGACCACTCATGTTGAGTCATCCTTCATATGATCGAAGTTAAACGTGTTCTTGTTTGCTGGGATTATTTTTCCCGATGTATCTTGTGGTCAGTCACAACATGACACCTGATCAGCTGTTTCTCCCCTTCTTCTTTGCAGTGTTATCAACACAATGCTGGTGACATGTGCTGTTTGCTGCTACCTGTTGTAAGTATAAATAATGTCTTGCCTCCTGACTAAGGCCTGGTTCTGATGGCATCGAAGGCTCCCTTTTTACAGCCTCAGAACATTCAGGAAGAAGCTTTTTGAATGCGTCACAGAGATTTAGATGCACGGTGTTCTTTGACAGCTCTTAGAATTCCTAGTTCTGAAGACCTCCAAAGTGCCAAAGAAAACATTTTCCCATTGGAAAACACTGCATTAAAGTGAACCTGAATTCCTTTTGTTGTCCTCTGACACATAACTGTGAACTGTGCTCTCTGAGGACTCAATATTCCTCCTCTCCAGTTCACTGCCTCGTTTGCTCCCAAGTATAACAGCAGTTGCTCACTTGTAGGATTTTTCTGATTCACAGACTGGGTTTTTTTGCCTTTTTTTCCTTCTTTATACCTTACATTGATTTCTGAGGTGTTACTAATTCAAACCTACTGAAGAGTTTTGGCCTTAGTTTGGTTGAATTTATTCTGGAAATCTGGTAGAGCGGTGGGTGGAAAAACTTCTGCGTGGGTTTTTTTTTAGTGATACTTTGATATATTAAGACCATTTCTGTTTAAATGCACAGTATATTTTGAGGGTGCCTCTTTTCTGTAGGAGAGTTAGTAGCAATAACAAAGTGACTTGCTGAGAGTTCCTCATATCATGTTATTTATCAGGAGGTAAGCCAGCTGTAGCTGGAGTCTGCAAGAGAAAGCGTGTTTGTTGTTTTCTTTTTTTTTTTTTAAAGACTTCAGAGAATTAGTTTGTAAAAGAAAGTGCTATGCAGAAATAACTTGGAAAGAATTTGTTATGGAGAGTAAATTGGTAAAAGTCTGGTTCAATCTTAAGGGTTAACTTGTAACAAAAATCATTATTTAGAGTCCCATATGAACCCAAGTAGTCTTTGTACTTTCCTGAACTATTTAGGCATTTTTTATGCTACTCAAAGCAGCTTAATATGAATATTTAGAGAAATGCATCTGTAATCTCAAGACTTATTCTGAACTGGCAGCCAAATATGATATTATCAGTAATGGCATGCTCTAACAGAGGCCTCTTTGGTTCTGGGTTGGGTTCAGGCTTATACAGGTTTGGTTTAGTCTAATAATGTGATATTTGGGTTTTGTACAGGTGAAGTATTTTTAAACTTTTTTTCTTTATTCAGAGTATTTGACAGGTGAAGTCTTAAGAAATCATTCTATTGGTTAACTGTAAAAGTTCATCATATTCTGTTCTGTGTTTTGTATCCGTGACAGTTTTTAAACTAAAGTTTTGCTGAGTGGACATAGAAGCTTGAGAAGAGCTTTGCAGTGCAAGCAGCTTGAATTTGGGATTGAAATCTGGGAGTCTCAGTGCTAGGAAGATCTCCTGCCTGCACATAAAATATGTAACAGCCCAACCTCCCAGTAGGTCCCAAAGGCTTGGCTAAGAAAGGGCGGCTTTTTGGTAATTTTTACTGGTTTACTGCATTTAGGTTACATTAAGTTGGGTGATGTTTTTTTCTTAGGGGGAGGGTTGAGCTTTGTTATGGTTTTGTTTGAGTTTGAAGTTCTCACTTGTTTGTACCCTACAGAAGTAATGTCCCACTCTTCTAAAATCCTTGAAGGTTAGGGTTTGTTGTCTGTATTGTATGAAGAAGGACAGTTTCCTTGAAGCAGAGGCTACATGACATCTGCAGCATCCTCTGGGTTATGACGTGGAATGTATTTGTTGTAGAATTTCTTAACTTTTGACTGAATGCTGTGAACTCCTCAAATGTACAGTGATATTTCCCTTGTAGCTTTAGTGGATTTTGTACCTGAACAGGCCCATTACAAATCATTATCGTGTTTTATAATCGGTTCTTGCACGGCCAGTGAGGAGGTTTGTTGGTAATTTTGTAAGCTTCAACTTGTTTTCTGAATTCCCTTTGGCTTTCTCCAGTTATGTCTCGGAAAAAGAGAAGCAGCGAAAAATTAGGATGTTTTAAGACTTCAGTAGTTGTACCCAACCACATAAATGACATTTGTAGTGTCTGCTTGCCAGAATGCAACAAAAAGCAGATTTTTTCTCCTCATGTTCCAAGATAGAACTTGCCTCATCACACAGTCTTTTTTTTTTTTTTTCCTAATTTATTCCATATAAAACTGTAGAACAGCCCTTGTTGGAAAGGACCTTGAAAGATCATCTGTTCCAACCTTTCTTTCCTCAAACATATGAAAGTTTATTGTTCCTGTGTCCTCTTCCTTGGGGGAGGAGGCATTGAAAGCATTTCAGATCTTAATTTTTGGTGACTAAAGAAAGACACTGATTTTTCATACCAGTCTTGAAGAAAGCCCAAAGAATGGTTTCTTAAGATTCTTTGTTAGATAATTCTTGTTCTCGCAGGTATGGTCTTCTGTATTTGTGTGTCCTTAGCAGGTGGCTGGTGCTTTTATCTGCTTCTTTGTAGAGTTTAGAACTCTGCTGGATCTACTTTCATGCTCTTTGAGTTACCTTTCCTGTTGAAAATAGAAAAAAGCCAGTTTTCTGTCTTTGTTAAACACCGCTGGATGGTCAAATTGATTTTCATCAAACCGAATTCGTCCTAACAAAATTTCAAGTCAGTCACGTTTCAACTCAGAGCTGTTTATTCTGTGTTTAGATTTAACACTAATGATTTTGAATAACCGTATTGATTACATGGTGTTCATTTGGTTGTTCTGTGGAAGATATTTGCATGGGTAAGTGCCTAATTTGTGTACAGATCCTGTACCCAGCAGCCTTTTGAAGGAGAATATACAACCCTCAGGAACCTCATAAAATACAAGGCAAAGTCTTACTGCTGCAGAAATTACAGGTTACACCATATTGTGAGGTACTGTCAAAGTCTGAATCTATTTTGCTGTTTACAAAGCAGTTCCTGAACAGTACCACGATGTCCTAACAGAGGGCAGGGTGCTTGGAAAATGGCATTATTTGCTACTGATGCTAAGAGGATTAAAATACGGATGCCCAAATTGACATTTAAACAGAGATAGCAGGGCCTTAATTTGCAACACGAGCACAGACAGATGGCAGTTATGGTGGAAAGACCTTTTAAAAAATCTTTCTGGTACAACAGAAGGGACTTTAATTTCCTTGTCTGAGCTGGGTAATTAACAGTAACTGTTCTAAGTGGGATCTGGTAGAATTTAAGGGCCTGTGGGTGGCTCGAGTGCCACACCTGCTTTTAGCAGCTCCAGAACATTACCCTTTGGATACAGAGGTTTGTTTTACTCTGAATGCTGCCTTTTGTTTTGTGTTGTCACGATGGACTGTTGTACAAAGCAGCATAGCTTAAGCAAAACATGGGAAAAGCTTTTCTATGACTTCCCTTGAATGCAAGGGAGTCGTAGACTAACTACTGTTTTAAATTACCAGGCCCTCACAGAGCAGGAGAAGGAATGTACTATTGCCCTAATGCCACCATGGCTCAGAGCTCAGGTATCCAGCATGGCCCCAACAAACGCCTTTTGAAAACTGCACGGTGCTTTTCCTACAGCCTAGTTACATAGGGTGATATTCTGAATGTGTTCCCAGCTCATTTAATTCACAGCCATGCTGGGCCTGAACTTGGGAAGCAGCGAGAGGTGAGAGATTTGTGCGTGGATTTCCTTTCTGCTGTACAGTGAGAAAGAATAATGTGCTTTAACAGGCTTTTAGTGTTCCTACCCTCCTCCCACTTGTGTTACTTCAGGATGCTGAAAGCAGATGGCACAGTGCTCTGGCACCTTTCGATCTCTCTGTTGTATCTGAAGATTAACCCTCACAAAATAAATTCCATGATAATTTTAAGAGCTAATTTGCTTTTCCCTTTAGTAGATTTAATACAGTGATTAACATGGTCTCAAGATACACTGTTGTCAGTGCTTTGGACAGCAAGGTAAAAACATGTCAACCTGAAGGTTGTTGGCTGGTCTCGGAGGCATCTTGCTGATGTTTTAATTCCTCAGAAGAGCCTGCTGCGTGTTGCAAGGCTCGTGTGACTGATGGGCTGCTGCAGGATCAGCCTCTTGTTTTAACTGGAGTTCTACTCTCTGCGAAACTGAAAGGGGCATTGCAAGTAAATATTTGTAAATTGTAAAAGGATTGATGTGTTTTCTTTAGTATGACCCACATCTTTTGCCCGTGGCTGTTCCAGGCGTTTTGCGGCCGACCTGCACTTGGTTTGCTGGTCGGAGCATCAAGGTTTGTGTGGAATTTTCCATGACTGCCTAAGCACTCTGATACATTTGTGGCAGCTCCCATTACAAAGCTGCTCTGCTTTTTCTCCTCCTTACAAAGCATTCTAGAAATAGCAGACAGATGAGCCAGTGTGTTCACTAAATGTGTTTATATAGTTAGTATTTAACGTAGATTTAAATCCATGGAAGCATCCATTGCTTTTTCTGACTCTTGTAACATTTACAAAGTAAATATATCTTTTAACAGTGGAATATTTATTTCTGTTTAGCTTTAATGGATATTTTCCACAAACTACATTCCTCTTGTTCTCAGTTCTGGCTGTGGCTTCTGCAGTGTTAATTTGTGCTCTGCTCTGATGAGAAGGCTGCTCTGCTCAGGGTCTGGGGTTTGTTGTACTGGGATTGTTCTAGTGGGATATTTTTTTGTCTTTTTTGTGTGTGTTCCTATAGCATTGTTCCTTGACCTCTGGGCTGGGTTTAAATTCAGTTTTGTTCAGTCTCTGAATATATAACATTTTCTGCAATATAACATTTTCACTGTCATACAGTGAAAAGCAAATGAGAGTGAGGATGTTTCTCAGAGGTTTTTGTTTAAAGGATTCTTCAAAGGCACTGAAGAAAGTCTGTTTCTTTTATGTTTCTGTCTTCTGAGCCCACAAATACCTGAGTTTCATGTATCTAAAAACACTTTCCTGTTGAAGGCAAAGTACGAGGGAAATGCTGTCAAGTGGTTTTGTGTTGCTTTAAATTGAACAGGACATTATTTCAGTTGCAGAAAGATTTAGTGCCATAACTTGATTGCCTGTTTCTGGTCCTTGTGCATGAGCCTGAGTAGAATTTTTATCTGTTACTAGATGTTTGCGAAAGTGGTCTTTTCTTTGCCAGTCCTTGTGCTTTGGTCAAGCCTTTCCATTATCTTAAGGTTTGTAATTTGGCTGATGTTCTCTCTGTCGGGTTGGGGGGTTGTCTTGCAGTTGGCTGATTGCGATTCTGGCTCAACTCAACCCTCTCTTTGGGCCACAGTTAAGCAATGAAACAATCTGGTATCTCCGATATCACTGGCCTTAAGGATGTCTGTCCTCTGCTGCAATTTACTGACTAGGTGAGTATGATCAGATTTATTAATATATTTGGTATGTTAAAGCTTCAGGAGAAATCGAATGGTGGTCTAAGCAGTGCGACCAGAACTGCTGTAGCTCTTTCGCGGGAGAAATCTGTCTCTCTATAGGCTGCAACAAAACATGTTTTGGATGTTAATCTTGACTGGATACGTGAAGAGCTTGGACTGAATTCTTGACAGTTATTTTTCTTTCTATCCTGTCATGTAATGCTGTGTTCAGGGGGTTGTAAGGAGAACAAAACATTTCATCTAAAAACAACAAAAAAAATTGGGCTGGGGTGTTTTTTAATAGTTAGCATAAGTGGATTTCCTAATCTTGAACAATTGTTAAACCTTTCCTTAAGCCTACTACCATTTCATCTAAGACCTGTCCTGATTTCCAAGGCAACCTACAGTTGCCCTCATTCATCTGGGAAGTTGGAGCAAGAACAGTGATTAGAGTGTTCTTTATCTCCTGTCAATATATAGCTCTAACCCTGAGCTCACAGCTGGATGGTTTATTATGTTTTTAATGACAGCCTGTGTGCAACTTTAATCCCAGGTGAGCCTAGTGGTTGATATCTGGCCTGTGCTGCTGGAATGTGGTTATTGCAGTTCCTGGGCTTTCTGACAGGGCCAGCAAAAATAAAGTGTTGTTCTGATGCTGTTGGGTTTCTGCAGAATAGCAGCATTTGGAGTTGAAGGTTCGAATGAAGGAAATGTGGAAACAGGCACACGTGATTTTAGTTTTTATGCTGGTAACTGAATGACCAGACACACCAAGTTTTTTACCTGGGTTGTTGGGGTTTTTTGTCCTTTCAAGTTTAACTGCCTACCCCTACTCCCTTGCTGGTACTGCTTCTGTTCCCAGAAATCCAGTAGAGCAGACAGTGAGAGTTGATGTTATAGCTCAGTTAAATGTGTCCTGGACATTTACACTGAAGCAAAGCTCCTCTGTTTCAAAGAAAGCTTCATGAGAACCGTGTTGTTGTCAGACTGGGGGCACGTGAATGTGTCTGTAGCTTCTTTTAAGCACCAAGCAGAATCTAAAGGTAGAGTTCGCCCTGCTTCAAGTCGAGGCCTGTAATTAGCTAAGTCAGTCAAACAGAATTTCCTAGGAGCAATTTCACTGTTCGGGTGTTAACATATAATTAGTGAGCTAAAACAGAGAACAGTGTATTTTGGTAATGGGCATTCAGATCCCTGAATCTCGTAGGATGATTTAGTTTGCCTGGGATCTTGAGATGTGGTTATCTGGACAAGTGGATGCCTTGGAAATAAAAATTTGGCTTCGTGGTGTGTTGAAATCAGCAAGGACAGCCTGGAGGTGAGATACAACTCTTAAGTGCCTGCTAAAAGAATCAGGCCTTTTTCCCCCCCAGGATTTTCCAGAGAACTGAAATTAAATTAGTACCAAGGAAGAGAGGGAAGTAGAATGTTCAAACATGGCCAAAGAGTTTGTGAGGAGCTGTCATTTTTAAACTTATTAATGGAATATGAGACCCGCATAGCACATGCTGTCTTGTTACATGACGTAGTTTGTTTTAACCTTAGATGCATCTGATTTCATTGGCTTAATTTTGGTATAAGGTTCTTGTTTCTGTGAAAAAGAATGGTTTAAAAAAGTAAAAGCATATAATAATCTCAGATATCTGTTCTTTTTTGGTTGAAATGTGCTGTCACAGGACGCGCCACTCTACATGGTCTTGTTTGAATTCCTCCCATAGTGCTGAGGGAGGTGCTCTGTGTCTTTTCCTTGCTTTTGTGTGCTCTGTGCTCGGAGCCTCCTGTGGAATTTGACTAGACAGGAGCTGTGAATTAGATTCCGTCTGATATGAGTCTGAATATATCTCTCTAACACTGCACAGATTCCCATAAATACAGCAACCAGTTAATTTTGGCTTTTAAGATGTGCTTTTCCAGCATTAAACGTAGACGTACTATACTTTTTTCTGCCTTCTGTTTCTTTCACTTGAGGTTTGGATGGATTGATATGGATAATGCAAGGAGAATGAAGTACTAACTCCCAAAGTGGAGAGATCTTATTTAAAAACAGGGATGGTCTAAGCAAACCCATTTTATTTTACCAACTGAGCAAACTGAAAATGCTCTAGTGAGCTCCTCACATTCTAGTGAGGAGCTCTGCATATGCTGACCTGATAGATCCATGCCAAATTACACAGGTTTGGTCTGTGTTTTCAGTCAGTCTCCCTCCAGTTCAAGGGATGATTATATAGCAGTCATTTCATATATCCCCAAGTTAATGGCTTGGATGGCAGCACGTAAGAGCACACAAAGTTCTGTATCCATGGTAAAAATGGGCCGTGGACTCTTCCAAACAATGCGGTCCAGTGCTGCCTCTTCTCCTTAACTTGGTCAATTCATAGTCTGTGTTCTCAGCCCAGGAACTGTGTTCGTGCAAGTGCAAGAAGGGCTGTCATCCACATCACTGGATGCTGTTACAGCACTGAAAACATTCCGGGGAAATAGTTGTTCTACCAGCTTATAATGTAACTGAAACTACTTTCAGTAACTCCAGAAATGAAACTGCCAAGAAAACATCCACATAGATGAATTATCTGCAGTTCTTGACCATTTCTCAGTGCGTTTGTGGGATGGAAATAGGTGTGGTTCACAACCAGGTCTTCAGTTAGTAAATTGTCTCCATGGAAAGGAATAATGAAGTTGCCTCTTGCTTTGCAGGTGAAGAAGAGATTTCCTCCAGATGAAAAACTCCACTGACCCAAAGATGCCCTTTACGTAGCTGGTTGGATACCAAGTCTGCAGTAATGCCTTAACCTTTCTATTGTGCTTCAAGGGGCTTGTTCAAAGCCCTGTGTTTTTCCTACCTGACCATTTAACAGTGTGCCTACTGCAATTTATACTCCTCTTTGGTACTGTCGATTTTTGACTGTTAACTCCAGACGTGGTGAAAATTTCTAAAGCTTTTACGGGTCATTGAGTCATTTCTTGTTCATTTTCCTCACTCTTTAGGAACACTTTATATTAATCTTGCAGGTCTTAGATTGTGTGTCATTGTGCTGTTCAGCTCTGTTCTGCTTGCACTTGACAGAAATGTGTGCAATAAACTGTATGAGGACAGGAGAAACAGTGGTGCCACAAGCTGATGGCATTTTCTTTTTTTGAGTTGTATTCCCGAGAAATTTGATCTTAAATTTCTCACGCCTGGAAATAAAACTAATCCTCTGCTTTATACAAAATGTCCTTGTGCCATGTTTAATTGTTACAATGTGCCTTTCTGTGGATTTAATCAGTAGTTGGAGTGGAGCTGAGGAAACTTAGATGATAGGATGGGAATGATCTAGTAAGTCGTTTGCCAAGGAGTAACTTCAAAGGATATAAAAGCTGTTGCATGCACAGGAGCCTTCATGAATGCTTCCTTACCTGCTTCCATCATGTCCAGATAAATTGCAGTTATTCCCTGCTGCGTTTCATTGTTATGCTCAAGGACATGATGGAGTGGTTCTTTTTCTTTTCGTTTTTCCTCTTGGATAGCACCATTAACTTGTTCCGTGGGATAGGGCTCATTACTATGCAGGAAATTCCAAGATCCTGACATGTAACTTGCCCTGATCAAAAACTGGACAGTGTGAATCGCAAAAGAAGGAAGAATGTGCCCTTTATTACAAATAAACATAGCAATTGTTGGGGCTGGAATAGTGGATTTTTTAGCTACGTTACCTTCTACTGAGAGCCGTGTTTTACCACACAAGACATCGTAAACCATCATGTTGTACAGTCTGTAGCAAATAGCTCCTAAGAAAATTGAAACCAAATGATCTTAGAAAACATTAAGTGGTTGTTTGGATTCTTAAGTGTTTGAAGAATAAGATACAACGACATTGTATGAGGAGGGCGGGAGAAATACTTCAAGACATCATTGACAAATCTGAATGTGCAACAGATATAAAAATACATTGATCTGCTTGTCATATTTACCCTAAAGTGAGATATCCGAAAAGAAAACACTCTGTGACAAACAGTGCTGTTAGTGTATTGTATTACCACTTTCTTTAACAGCCTTTCTATTTTGGGTCCGAAGCTATCACTCACTGTAGAAGAGAGAACTAAAACAGAATTCCCATGGTGTGTCTCACTGTTGGTGAATTTAATGGAAAGAGCTATTCCAAGCCTGGACAAAGAAGCCACAGAGCAATTTTCACTTAAATGCTACCCAGAAAGAAATTCCCCTTTTTCAGAGTGATTAATATTTCCTCTGATGCCGATGTCAGGTAGTGGCATGACTGAAGAAGCTGAAAAAACACTGTTTTGTCTCTGTTCTACTGAATGTTGTGTGACCTACCATCTGCATCGTGGTTGTGAGTGGTGTCCATGTGTGCCAGGAATTAACAGTGTTTCAGTTAATTCCTTTTTTTTTTGCATGACTGCAGGAAATTAGAGCAGATTTAGGGTGTTTTAACAAAAAATGCAGGTACCAGAGCCTTTAACAGTTCCCTCTTGGTTTTGCAACAACGTGAGAACACAAAATGTTCAAGGAAGTTTGTGTTGCTTGGAATAGGAAACCTGTGTCTGCAGTGAAACAGGTATTTGGTGGTAAAAAATGAGTAAGATTAAGGAAACTGGCTTCAAAGTCTTGAAGACTTTTAAGTCATAAACACTGGCAGCGTGTAGGGCGACAATTCAGGTCAGTTACAAATGCTTGTAACTGCTTTTGTTCATATTGTTTTAGAAATGCAAATATCTGAATCTGTGTCCTGCACAAAAAATTGTTCTGGAGAGTTTCTAGAAGTTTACTTTTCCTCTACTGTAAATCATGGAAGCATTTTACTCCTGTGAAGGGCTGAGTCAGTTGTCAGAGGTGGGTGGCTTGTCCCTTGTTTCCAGAATTAAATGCTATGGAATCTCTGGAGGGGGGGAAAAAAAAAGGCAATCTGGTGAAATGCAAAAAAGTTATTTAAACAATAGAAGAAATATTCTTTACAAATTGCAGGTTAAGAACGGCCGGGTCTGGTTTTTATTATTTTTATTAGCAGTGATTTCTCCGGTTGTGTCTTAAGCAGTCCAGGCCAGCCACCTGTCACTGTGAAAGGTGGTCGTGTGGGTAGCTGGAGACAGTAGGAAAAGTCCTGAGGTGCAGATGCGAGATGGGTGGATGGATGAAGGGGGTAAGTACGTGGCC
>VZRE01002392.1:0-121890 GCA_013396775.1 Cephalopterus ornatus
TTCCAGAAACTACAGGCCTGTCAGTCTCAGGTAAAGTTATGGATAAGATTGTTCTCAGAAGTCTTGAAAAATTCCTAAAAGACAACACTATCATCGGTCACAGCCAGCACAGCTTCATGAGAGGACAGTCCTGCTTATCAAACCTGATTTCCTTTTATGACCAGGTAACCCACCCAGTTGATCAGGGAAAGCCAATTGAGGGAATCTTTTTGGATTTCAGTAAAGCTTTCTATACTATCTCTCACAGNCTATCTCTCACAGCATGCTGCTGGACAAAATGTCCAGCACACAGCTGGATAAACATACCATGTGATGGGTGAGCAATTGGCTCACGGTTTGAGCACAGAGGGTCATAGTGAATGAGGTGACATTACACTGGTGACCTGTCACTAGTGGGGTCCACAGGGCTCCATCTTGGGCCCTGTGCTCTTCAACATCTCCATAAATGACTTGGGCACAGGACTGTAAGGGATGCTGAGCAAGTTTGCAGATGACACAAAACTCAGAGGCGCCGTTGACTCTCTCATGAGGGGAAGAAGAGGGGCAGTCACTGATCTCTATTCTGTGGTGACCAGTGACAGGACAAAAGGGAATGGCCTGAAGTTTTGTCAGGGGAGATTTAGGTTAGATACCAGAAAAAGGTTATTCAACCAGGCGGTGGTTGGCCACTGGAGCAGACTTCCCAGAAGAGTGGTCACAGCACCAAGTCTGATGGAGAAGTGTTGGATTGATACTCTGGGGCACATGGCGTAACTCTTGGGGATGGTCCTATGCAGGGCTAAGGTTTAGACTCAGTGAACCTTATCGGTCCCTTTCAACTCAGTGTATTCTCTGATTCTTTGATCATAAAATCATAGAATTATAGATTCATAGAATGGTTAGGCTTGGAAGGGACCGTAAAGATCATTTAGCTCCAGTCCCTTGCCATGGACAGGAGCACCTTCCAGTAGATCAGGTTTGAGGATTCATAGGCTTTCTTGAAAGTCCAATTTCTCCTTTGAAATGCTTGAACTGTACTTTTGAGTTAAGGTATGTGAAAGGTCTTCCCTCATTTAGTAAATGTGTTTGTATCAGCTGTGTACCGCTGAGAAAATACAAAGTAAGATGCAATTCAACTGTGTATCTAAGTTAATAAAAAAACCCAGAAATTTGGAGTTAAAACTGGCCAAGGATGTCAAGGAAAACAAGAAAGGCTTCTTCAAATATGTCAATAGCAAAAGGAAAACAAAGGATAACGAGGGCCTAGGACTAAATGGAGGGGGTACCCTGGTAACAGAGGATGCAGAGAAGGCAGAGCAACCAAATGCCTTCTTTGCATTCATCTTCAGTAACAAGAACAACCTTCATCTGGGTTCATCCAGATGACCAGGATAAAGAATATTGAAAGGAAGACTACCCCTTGGTCACAGTGGAGTGGGTTAGAGAACACCATCATGGATAGCATCAGCTATTTATAGGTGATATTTTTCTTTTGGAATCTGATATAGATTATGTGAGAGGCTGGATTGGTATCTCACTGGGTTATTAACTATGTTGAATCAACCAACTTGTGTGTGTTGCGAGGGAGGGGCCCAGGCCTCCAGTGTCAGAAGGCGCATGATCTGCGGTCTAATGGCAGCACAGGAGCCATGTGGCAGAGCTACCAATCAAAAAATGTCCAGTTCACTGACCAGTCAATGCTCTTCAGGCCAGAGTGAAATGTGGTGCAGCCAATTGGAGGCTCTAGGGGACATGGTGGAGGCAGGATACCAGGTGGACTTTTTTGATTGGTAGCTCTGCCACATGGCTCCTGTGCTGCCATTAGACCGCAGATCTGGGGAACTTAAAACAAATAGGTTGTATTTTTACTAAGCTGTGTGAGATTGGTGTGTGCTGTGTGTTTTAGTAAAATGTTTCTCCTTGGTTGTTTTTACTTCTGTAAAACTTTTTTCCAAAATGCTTATTTTCTCACTAAATTAAAAGAAATCTCTTGGGAAATGCATGTAGCATGTTCTCTTTACACAAATTTGAGGTATTATAGAACTTTAAAGGCTCTGAGAAAGTTTGGGTGGGTGAACTCTAGTGAGTCTTAAATATAAGTAAATCGCCTGGGCAGTGTGTGGCTTGAACCCAGGGCTTTACACATGATAGAGTATAGGGCAATCCTTTCCTTGCTGAAAACAATTCCTGCTGTAGTTAAGCTTATCATCAAGTACACACTACAAAACAACTTATTCACGCCCTAAAGAATTGCGCCATTACTATTTATGTAAGACATATAATGATAAGAAAAATGACCTAGACAAAGACTTATAACAGATTTATCAGAAGCCAGGCTAAAGGAGAAAAAGTCATCTGAATAAATGCTTGACAAGACAGTTTTGATAGTGTTGAAGGAACTGGTGGTATTAAGTTGGTATTCTATAATGAATTTAGATAACATCACCTGAATGTGCAGAATAAGCAGGAGGTAAGGGATAAACAGAATGACAAGGAAAGAATCCTTTTATTCCTTCTCCCTCCTCAAGGGAAAAAAAGTATTTTAGACTTTCCAAATTTGATGAGAAGAATTAATTTTGAAGTAAAGACTTAAAATCAGCTATTTAAATAACATTCTATACACTATTAACATAAGAAAATAATTCAGAGTAATTCACATGCCATTGTTTCCCTCTCAACACAGAAGGCCTTGACAAGACTAAAAGAGATAGTCCTAAAGAGCTAAGAGGATTTTAAAAGTACTTACAGGTGTTTGTCCTGCCCATATGCTTTGCATTTATTCAGTTGGCATTCAGACCATGCAGACATTAGAGAAATCATAGGCAAGTAGTGGATGACAGCAGAAAAAAATATATAACACCTCGGGATGACGAACTAACATACTGTTGCCCAAAATCAAAGAAAAATTTTCTGGACAATTTTAGTATAGTAAGGTAGAGAGCAGATCTTTAATTAAAGTGCTTTAAGGTGCATAAAATATGTTTAATGCAAGCATAGAGGATAGCTTTTACAATTTTATAATACTAGCTAATTATCATATCTAATGAAAATTGACTGTCTCCAGGACCTCCCACTCTTCATCTTTCTCAGGTCTTCTGTCCTGCTTGGAACACATTCAAGGAATTTGGGCCTTCTGAATAGCTTTGACTAAAGCTATATCAAGGAATGTGCTGGACAGATCTTGTTCTGGTACAGTGTCTACAGACTAGATGTCTTTTAGCTTGCTAAAAAGATCTCTGTTGAAATCCTTGATGAGAAACATAAAACAATCTTTTGGATTTTGGTACAAAAGTATTTAGTTAAAAGCTAAAATTACTAAAATACTAAAAGCTGCATTAAAATCAATATACTTATGAACCTTAATTTGTCATACCTTTGAGTATTGCAAATGATAGACCACCTTTCAGAAGAAACAGATTCCAGAAGCTTCAGCACTGACTGTCATGAGCGTCTGGAGAAGCAAATAATAATAAAAATGTGTCTTGTCTTCTCTTTGCTCAGGTCCTTCAGTTGAGGTGGCAGTTTCTGATAGTTCCTTCTAAGACAACAATTTAGAGATTAAAAAACAAGGCTGACAATTTTTTTTAAATTAATAATATGCTGTCACAAATAGTTTTCTGTGGTGAGGGGGAAACTCATTGAAAATGCTAGCAAAGGCAAATTAAGTATCCAGTTCTCATTTGTGTATTATTACCAGACTGATGTTTCAGATGTATCCTCATAGCACTTCATATACACAAAGTATGAGGACCTTGCATGAAAACTCAGGTACATGCAACAAAGTTCTGATTCATTTTAACCCATTTGTTTGTCCAGAGAAAGAATAAATTCTTACTCTGCAATTTTCTTTATTATAGATGTAAAAATTCTTGCAACATGTCTGGGTACTAAAGAGCAAAATTCCACTTCTAGGAAAATAAGCAACTGTTGCCTTTGGATCCTTCTTATATTTAAAAATGATCAGGATTAAAGATATTACTAAGACATATCCTGGTATGAGTTCCAGTTCATTTGTAGTGCATTTGCTAAATTATCATATTAAAAAAAAAAAAAAACACACCCTCTCCAAAACCAACAAACATAAACACACCAAAACCCACAAACAAACAAACAAACAAAAAACCCTGAAAAAAAAATCAGAAAAGGGAATCATTATAGGTCTAAACAGAAGAGTGATATAAATATTAACAAAAGGAAAGCTGGGAAAAAGAAAAAATATTCATACCTTTTTGAAAGGATTGTAAATTACATTTGCCTATGTTCTTATATTTTGTTTGATTTTCTCCTACAAGTCCCACAGAGTATTATGAGAGGATGAAACATAAATAATTCCATTGGATTTAAATGTGATCTTGAAACAGCTGTAATGAAACTAATAATAAAAAAAAAAAGCTTTAGGATTTTATATTGTTTGGCCAGAACTATTCTAACTCAGTTGATGCATTGGTTGCTTAAGCTAAAAGAGATTTTCCTTTTTTGTAACAGTCTGGAGCTTTCACTGTATGAGACTAGGATCCATTCTCTCTGATGCCAATGAAGGCTCTCTCTGCTGGAGATATCACATTTGTCATTGAATCCTGATTGCACCTACATAGGAGAATCATGCCTGATCCTTATCTGATTCCCTTTAATATCAGTGGTAGTGTTGCCAGCAATTTACAAGGCAGGAGCTGAAACAGAACCTAAGCACTGCTTTTGTGGTGTTAACTTCCCTTAGCTCCTGCTGCCTGCTAAAAAAACCTTGAAGTTTAATGTTCACAAATCCACAGGACTCATTCCAACACATGAAGGAAAAAATTTGGTTATGCATTTGCCAGTGGTACACAAAAGCATTCGGCAGGATTTTACTGAATGTGCAAATCCTGAGACAGGCATGGTGGTTGGCTGAGCATCTACTAACCTATATTTGCTGGTAGTCATGGAGAGGATTTCATTCACAAGAATTAAATTAATAACATCAGCAAAGGAGCTTTAAAATCAAAGATAACCAGCGTAAAAGGTCCTTTATGTAGAATCACTCTGCTGACAATAATAATTAACAAAAATAAATTAATTCTTTTTAGGTCAACTGCCTCCCTTATAAGAGACATAAAGGATATATGATTATGGATTCTGTGAATTTTAGATTGGGTAAGACAGGACAGCCTGATGTTTCACCAGTATAAGGTTTCTGGTATCTCCAGCTTCCACAGGTGTGAAATAGCTCCAATTCAAACACTTTCAAAAACCATGACTTTCCATGCCAGCAACCTACATTATTTGGGGTGCAAGATAGACTATCTGCCCTCCTTAAACGGAAAGCTTCTCTTTTAGTTGTAGGTATAAACAAAAGCTCGGGTCATATTTGAATGGTACCACCTGCACTCTTTGTAGAGTAATGTCTAGAGAAGATAATGATTATAATTTAATATTAGAAAAGAGAATGAAGTGTAATCTTAATCATATATAGTTCACAGTATTGAGTTAAAAGAGGTCTAGAATACTCTTTTGTGAGGTACTTCTAAAAATGATAAGTGATTCCAAAACTTTCTGAATAGCTTTTATTTTAGCCAACGTATCAGCTTATAAGGATGAGGTAGGGTGGGGTGAGCACTGCTTCTGAGAACTTGATCTTTTTCCTGTAATCTAACTCACATCAAGTACTAGATTCTCTGTGATTTTATTTCTTATTAGCAGCACTGAATCATGAAAAACACAGTCGCCTTCACAGACTTTTCAGAGTTGATAGCTCTATTATTTGTTTGTGCATGAGAAGATACATTATTGCTGATAAAATTTTGGATTTCACCTTGAACAGATTTTCTAAGAAGTGTGCAAAAAACTAATTTGAGTGATTTGGAAACTTCACTGCAACTTTGAATAAAAGTCAAACAACCTCTGAATTATGCTATGCTTGTTTTAACAAAGCTCTTCTCCATAGATACAACATATATCTGAAATATGATTGTATAAAGTGAAGTTTAACAGGGAAGTATGAAGATTAAAATATGCAGTTAAAATATATAGTTAACAGTGATGTCAGTATTGGGAGGACTGAATATTTTTTGTGGTTTGCCATTTTGTTTGGTTATATTCTTCCAGTCTTACCTGGATAATGTGTTACCTTACTGGTATATTTGCCATTTGAATTACTGTGAGGTACACATAGGTATCCAAGTATTGACACTGAGAAATTGCAATTATTATTAAGTTGGATATATTTCATTACAGTGATATTTATTTTTCTCTCATGAACTGCAATATATAGCCATCATCTTCAACTCAGAACACACTAAAGTTTTTAAAGAACTTGAACACATTACTGAAGTCACATTGCAATAACTCTAGTAAATTACACCTGTGAAGTCTTCTCTGGTTTATTTATGTACTGTATCACAGGTTATTCACAGAAAATAACCTACTGAGATGCAACATTCTTATTTACAGTGGGATGCTGGTGGTGACAGCAGGAATATAAAATATAAAATCAGCAGAGAACATAGAACTAATAAAAAGACAAGGGTCTATAAAGCAGGCAAAAAAGCCAAACTGAAGCCAACTGTGAGGGCAAAAATAAAGCAAAATAAACTTCCAATATAAAACAATCAAAATCTGCCATATATTTATAAATAACAGAGAGCACAAATACCCACTGAGCTTGAATACTTATGGGTGTCAGGAAATCTGTGTGCTATTCAGAATCAAAATTTGATCAGCAGAACGTATCTCTGAAAAGCTGGTTATGTCTACTTCACTATAGCAAATGAAAAGGATAAAAAAGAAAAATTTATGTCACCAGGGGAAAACAGCAAGAGATAAATGAAAGAGAAAAATGTTACTGGCCAGCTCTTGAAAATCCAGTCCTGCTTCTCCTCCTCTGAACCAAGATTCTGTGGTTCATACAATGAACTCTTTGAAATTATTTCCCTGTCCCTCAGATTTATTCTATTACCCATGTACAGAATATCTCCACAATTACTCTGAAAACCTTATCTGCCCTTAACAGCATGATGTTGCTTGGTTCAGACAGCCTGGAGTCACGCAGCACCCTTTCCCATAAGAGTGGACCCTTAAGGAGTCCGAAGGTTTTATAACATGGATCTTATTATTCCTTATTTCTCTTCTGATTCTGGCTGCCCATAGTAAAATACAAAAAACTAATTTTAATTAGTACAGGTGCTGCTGTCTGGGCTAATCACTGAGCTGCTGCATTAATTCTCCATAGTATGCAGGAAGGGCAAATGAGATCACCAGCTCCCCAAGAGCTACATATCTTGTAGGGTCATTTCACTCAGGGTCTGCCCTGAGTGGATGCCTTTCTGGCATTCTGCAGCTCTAGCAAGGAATATTCATCTGAAGGGAATCATCATTGTTACAAATAGCTTCAGTTTATGCACCAGCTTCATGCTCACCTCTCCTAATGAGCAGAGGTATCTGATTTATTTGCTTCTTTCTGGGTTTAAAGTCATTGAGTATAGCAGTTGCAGTGGAAGTGATATACAGCCTGTAAGCCATACAAATAAATCCCTTGTGAGATTTTCCAAGGAGAATCTCATCATTCTTGTATATTTTTGAGGAAAAACTTCTAATATTTACTAAAAAATAGTGGGCAACAATTCTCTGCACTATTTCCTGTGCACCTATATGCAGCCAATCTGTATAGGGTTGATTAGTACTCACATTCTAAAAATTATATATGAAGATGATTAGTATCATCTGATTTCTTGCCACTCTACCAAACACCATAGTGTCTTCAGCAAATCTTGGAAGCCCTGATCTAAAGCCCTTACTGCTTGCCTTTGCCTTGGGATAGTGTTAATATGTAACGTAACCTGCCCTTTGTTCCACTTTATCCAATATATATTGCTCTGAATGTGAAATTATGTATTTCATTATCAGTAATAATTTTAATTGTTTACAAAAGTAACAAATAAAACTTATTTTTGTCTGTTGCATCTTACACAGTGATATAGAAATTGAGCTTTAATAACCAAATCAGAAGTGGCCACTTAATCTACAGTACAAAGCTATTTTAATTTATAATGGACATTTTTGCTTAGCTCATACATATCTGATGCATTTAAAAGAAAATAGGAAAAAAAAAAAAGGCACTTGCAAAAGGGTACGATGGTCCCTGAAGACACAACATCTCATTTTCAATTCAGTTGGCAAGAATACTAATTGCATTATCACATATTCAGCAGCATTCAGCAAAGTTATTTATTCGTATCCTTAAGACCCAGAATGTCTAGCAGGTCACTGCCAATAAGCACTACCTTGAGAATCTCAGACAATGGTATACAAAGAAAATTAGATGTAGAACTGCTGAAAACAAATCTCTCACAAAGAAGATAAACCTCTGAGATTTCTCTCTTTGTTACATGTCTGAGTGAAAAAATGTATTTGCCTCCATGAACTAAACAAAACAAACAAGCCCATAACTTTCATGAGCATAAAAGAGAAAGGAGGGGAAAAATGAAGGGAAAGTGTACAAGCTGACCTGCAAATCCTAAAACATGTGATTATAAACGATACAGAAGAGCAAGGAGGCGACATGCCAAAAGAGAAGCTTCATCCCACTGTTGTATCTCTCATGTATGTGTTGTGCTCAGTTTCACTGATCCTGAAATAAGGCAATGACATTTCAGAATAATTTTCAATATTTTTTTCCTTTCCTTTTTTTCATTACATTTGGCATTCAATTAAAACCTGAATATTTCACAGCACAGAGAGAGAAACTGGGAAAACAGAGAGGAAAGATGGGAAAAATCAGGACATTTAGTGATATTTGTTCTCTTCTGAGGAATAGAAGCTTCAACAATGTGCTGTTTAAACACAACAGGAACAAATTAAGACTCAAATAATAAGTTTAAATCACAGCCATATTGCATGGCATGCTGTCCTTCAGATGCATCAACGACACCACTCAGCTTGATGGCATCTGCAAACTCAATGAGGGTGCACTTGATCCCTCTGTCTATGTCATTAAATGAAGATATGAAATAACACTGCTCCCAATGCGGACTCCTGAGGTACACCACTTGTCACTAATGTCCATCAGAATGCCATTAACTACTGCCTTCTGGATGTGACCATCCAAACACTTTATTATCCAACAGTCCACTCATTAATTTCATCTCTCTCCAATTTAGAGAGAAGGATGTTGTAAGGGGCCGTGTCAAAGGAATCAAGCAAATGACATCAGCAGCCCTTCCCTTGTCCATCAGCTCCCTACTCAGCCATGCCGGTCTCTTGCCTTCCTTGCCCGATTTCTTGCTTCTGGGGATTACTAACTCTTGCACTCTGTGACAGAATTGCTTAAAGAAATGAAACAGAGCTTAAAGCAAATGACAAGTTTTGACGTTGTTGTATGTTACTAATAATAAAAACAGAGCCTAGGAAACAACTCACTGTATTTCAGTGGGGTTATTTGAGGAATGAGCTATTGTCAATGTAATGGTAGCAGAGTCAAATTCATGAACTGTGTTTACAATGTGCTATATTGTTATGTAAAATGTGGTAAAGTCCTAACAAGATTGCTTTCATAAGAGAATGCAGAACGAAACATCCTCTAAAGTCAAAGTAAGGCAACGTGCCACATAGTCCACCTTCCAGTATGGAACCTATATATCTCATTTGCCATTCAGGACACACGAGATCTTCTGACATCTGTGTTGCTCCTGGCTTCACCAGGTGCTACTGCACACCACCTCCTTCCTTCAGTGCCCATATTCATTTTTCATGATCTCCCATTTTTTTCTAGTTATTATTTATGCAGCTGGGGAATGACAAAAGATAGGGCAGAAAATCTGACAGTGATCAGAGTGTCAGGATAGCCACAGCCACTGCTGGAGACCATAAATAACTTCAGGAGGTCATTTCATCTCACAAGTCATATTCTCTCGAATGCTGTAAGTCTCAGTCTTATCTGAAATCATAGCATAGGGCATGGACAGAAGCATGAAAACTTTATTTATCAGAAATTACCAAGACAGTCTTTTCCCTGGTAAGAGTTAGGCTGATGTTGTAGACATGCTAAATTTATGCCCACCAACTCACAATCGTTCTGAAATTGCATGACAAACACCTACTGGAGAAGTTTAAATTCACCTTTTTGATCTCTTACAACAACCCAGAACAGGACTTGAAACAGAAGAAATCTCGTTCCCAGGCTGCCAGTTCAGACTATGTGTAGGCAGGCATCTCTTCCAGTCTCACACTGGTTTTGATACAGCTGTTTGCCAATAGTGAGTCCACTAAGGGTGATGCTGTAAAGAAAACATTAAGCAATTTTATCAAATTCTCATCTCTTTCTGGTTATCCATGTAGCTTAAGGTGCCCTAACATTGCTTTCAGAAGTGGACCAACAAGTGTGAACTGTGCTATCAGAATCAGGATGGCCTGCTTTTCCTTGTCCAGTTTGGTCAACTGTGGGAACAAGCCGAGCCAGCCGAACCTACAGTTCAGTTAATTGGGACCAAAAAGGACAGTTGGCCTTGACCGATGTTTTGACAGAGTGCTGTGCTCTCAAAGTTGAAAACCACTTGATAGTGTGCATGGTTTACTGTGACTGAAAACAGTCATAGAATGTGTAATTGTGTGAAGTCAAAACATTAGGTCAGCAAAAATCCTGGGAATTCTGGTTAACTGAATGAAAACACCATCTGCTATTTACCAAATAACACTAATAAAAGGGGAGAAATCCCTAAAACTGAATCATGTGTGTGCAGTCCCTTTCATCCATTGTCGATATGCAAGGACAGTGTGATGCTGTCCCAAGCAGAGAAGCTACTACATTACTAGTGAAGGCTGTAGTGTTCACTGATCACTGTTTCTAGGAGGGAATGCAGAATGCCATTTCCTCATCTATAACCTTTATACACTTCATCCATACATCTCTGCTGGGGAAAATTTATGTTGCTCCAACACTAGATCCTAAACTAATTCTCTTTCCTCCTCATTTGTCTTTCATTTTCCTTGCTCTCGCAAGGCAGACTCTACAGCTTGTTCCCACAACATCAATAAAGCATCCTAGTTTCATTGTTGAGCCCTAATTGCAGTTTTCTGTCCCTGTTCTTGAATAAAATCTCCCTAAACATCTCTTTTTTTCATGGAAGAAAAGATGAGGATTCCTTATAATCAAGGTAATTTTTAGTCTTCTCCCAATAACCCTGACATAATGCATTGTGTAATCAATATATAACTGCAAGATTTTATATACACTATTTCACTTTCTGCATCTGTCCAATAAAAAAGCTATTACAGAAAAGATACGCATTTAAGCTTAACTTCATATATGAACATGTTATCTATCTATACCCATGATTCAGTCACATTCCTTTGTGCACAACAACAGTTAGCATGAGCTGCAGACCCTTTCTTTTTCAGAATTCCTCACTTCAACATCATGTTCTCTGGGATTCTAGTGTCTTGGTTTGTTGTGGGAGGTTTTTGTTTGTTTTGTTGTGTTTTTTTTTTTAATAGAATTTAATTTTACTGTAGCTTAGTTTGGTTTGCCTTTTTTTTTTGTTTGCTTGTTATACTTTATTGGTCTTTTACAGGTGTAATAACCCTATTGTAGACTGAACAAATATCTCCTTCTCCAAGTGGTGCTTATGGCCCCATTTACCAGTGGTGGAGCCTTAGAGTTAAGTCTTCCAAAAAAGTATCATATAAGAAGCAGAAACATTTCTAAAGAGAGAAACCAAACCAAACTCCTTTGTTTTTAAAAGCCCTAAACAAACAAACAAAAAAAAATCATTAACATGAGTTAGTGAATTTAATAGCTCTTTATAAAGAAACTGTGACTATAGAACACACCTAATGAACAATCCCAAAACATCCACCGTTTCAATACTCTCTGCCTCACAGACATACATACATATAAGAAAAAACCCGGAACCAAACACTTGCAAACACAAAGGTTGCCCTTTCCGTGCAGACCATATTTGATTAATGAGGCCAGCTCACATTAGACACAGTTCTTTCAAGAAAAACTTTGATACAGGCCATCTGTTGGAGTCTAAAACTGCATATGTAGGCTAAAGCTTTAAGCCAAGTATCCAGACAGAGATAAAGAGCACAAAAGCAGGTTGTCTTCTGACTTAGTTCCTCTAATCTGTTAAAAAGTGCAAAGCCAGGGTGACACATCCTCCACTGTTTCTCAGATAAACCTTAAGTTCAGATCCTGCATTGTTCTTCTACATATTCAATAAAATGGACCCG
This sequence comes from Cephalopterus ornatus, assembly GCA_013396775.1. Lineage (NCBI taxonomy): Eukaryota > Metazoa > Chordata > Aves > Passeriformes > Cotingidae > Cephalopterus > Cephalopterus ornatus. The sequence continues at coordinate 12,184 of VZRE01002392.1, forward strand.
TTATGAGGTGGGTTTTTTTGGTTGTTGTTTTGTTGTTTTGTTTTTTTTTTTTTTTTGTTAGGTTGGTTTGGTTTGTTTGTTTCTTTTTGCTTTGTTTTGTTTTTTAAAAGTGCAGTGTTAAAAGCATGCAGTCTCTGTTAAAAAAGACTGGAAATCTCCATCTTTATGCCTTTAATTTTTTTCCAAGTCAGTAAACAGGCTGCATAGGAGTCACCTTCCTGCTTTCCTGTGGCAGGCACTCTTCATACAAGTCATGATCTGTATAGCAGTTTCCAGATTGCTGCGAACCCTGGCAATTTGGCTGTCACCTTATAGTGAGAAACCTGCTCATCTTGCTCTGCTATGAACTAGAAAAACTACTCCACATGTGGCAGCTTGGGGAGGGTGGGGAGGGAAGGGACATGTGAACATTTATGTGCACCAGGTTCTGTGATTTTCTGTGATGGACCTTCTGTAAGACAGACTTACAGAACTCCATCTGCAGAGTCAACAGTGCACATGTGGATGTCCAGGAGGGAGATCAGTAAGCCAGAGTTTTCAGCCTTTGATACCTACCAGGTGGAATGTTACCAGTGACCCTAAAGGCATCCTTACAGCTGTAAAAATTGGTCAGAGAATTTGGCTTTGAGAGTTTACTTGTGTACAAAGTATAAATGTGGAGAGTAAACACATATTGGATTTTTCCTCTTTCAATCCCGAAAGGTTCTGCAAATAGCTTGTGACCTTTCAATTGGAATTACCCTGAGTATTCCTATCAAAACTTCTGCCATAATCAGGTCATTTCTGGAGGTATTGTGAGTGTTTCAGTGAAAATTCTGATTAATACAATATTTTGGAAAACAAGTGTGAAAATAATATGAATACACTGTATAGATTGTTCATGTAAATCTTGATGCTTACTCTCCTATGGCATTGTTTTTGTATCACGTGATCACAGTTTAATGTGGACATGCTTCTTTTCTTTTTCTCCTGCCTTCCAGCTGCTAGTGCCTGCAGTGAAATGAACTAGATGCTTGGTTGTCATCCTTGCCATATTTTGTTCAAACAAAGAACACCTTAAACCTCCTTTAGGGGGTATTTGTTACATAGGACAGTTGGTAGAACAAAAGGGAAAATTGTTTGGAAAGCAACAGTGTTTTTAAGTGGGCTGAAGAATTATGCATTAAGCATAAGATTTCCCAACATTTTCAAAGTAATGTTTCATGGAAAGTACATAGCAATAAGCAAACTTGAAGAGAGAGAAAAAAAAAAGAACAAAAAGCAAAAGCTGCCTAAGCAACAGCTGTGGCTTGGACAACCAGGAGGATTTAGAGAATCGACGAGATCTGCAAAGGTTACAGATCCTTTAAACAAATGGTGGGCATACCTTGTCAGCTGTATAAATACACCCTCTTTTTCTGGTTGTTTTTTCCACTCATAAGTTAATTCTTTTTATGTTTTGCATCTTAGTAAAACAAAAAACCATGTATTATTTATTTTTCTTAATTATTTTTCCTTCTCTCTCCTTGGGCATTTACTAATACACTATTTTTATTAAGGAGGGTAACAAGAGACAAAAGTGCTAAACTTGACACAATTATTTAGCATGAGATTCTTAATTAAGTACTCCTCCAAGGTTCTTAGCAACGCTGGAAATGAGCTAAGGCTGATTCAGAGAGGAGACTTTATCTAGATAGATTACACAACTGTACCATCTCAGACGCAATAGTAAATTTTTAACACCTCCTCTGTTTTTCGAAAACATGTAAATACCTTCTGGCCAAAAATAGAGAGAGGTCAATGCAGAGACTTGTTTCTATTTTATGCCAGAAAGAGAATATTGAATGCAATCCCTGCTTCTGAAAGGAACTGTAGTCTCCTGTGTCCATGCTATATTCCCACACAAGGAGTAGCTTTGCTTTCCTCCTTGCCTCCTTCATACTCTGTTAAATCCTCATTAAATCCTGCTCATATACATTTATCAATCCTAATCCACATCTTAGTGAAATTCCTGAACTCATCTGACAGCTGCTTTCCCCAGACCAAGCCTAAAATATATTCAGATAAGAATGGACTGGTTCAGAAAGTTGTGATAGTTTCATTAAAAAAAAGTTTCTACAAAGCTATAAATTATATTTCTTGAAAACAGAGTCACAGTATGTTTGGTACAAGTAGAGACACAGTATGCTTTGCTTTCTTACATTTCCCATGCAGAAAGACAAACCATCATACTCTACAATAGAAATGGAAAGGTGAATTTGCACTTCCTGAGTGCTCGATACTGAGATTAGTTCAGTTAGTTTGAGCATGGTGCTAATAATGCCAAGGTCATGGGTTTGATTCCTATATGGGCCATTCACTTAAGAGTTGAACTTGATGATCCTTGTGGGTCCCTTCCAACTCAGAATATTCTGTGAAATATCTGATAAAAAAGAGATACCTCTATTTTTATTCCCGTTAAATCTCTTGACAAAACTATGCTAGAAAAGTTGCAATAAAACTATAAAATCAAAAGCAAATGATCAAATCAAATTATCTTTTGCAGTTCACTTTATGATACTGTGTTAGACTGTGGCCTTTAAACCCTATGTTTCTATGGGGAAATAATGGCCTTAGTGATGGCAGAATATTTTATCAAATAGCAATAGTACTGGTGCTTATCACCACTGTGTGCTCACCATGACTTGGTTTGGCTCTTATGGCTGTTCAGTACTGTTATAATGAACATATAACACCAGATATCTTATTTAGATTGGAATATATTATGTTCTTGAATTAAATTGCATCTGCCAGACAGCTGTCCATTTACAATAAATAAGGTAATTCAGTAACTGTTAGGTCTTACTCTCCTTCAGGCTATTGTTCCTTCCATTGATCTCTCAGGGGAAAATAATCAGAAAACTAACTAGTTGAGAATTCTCCCTATAAAAGTGTTCATAGTGTTGGAAGCTGCCAGTGAAAAAATGTTATGAGAATGCCTCATTCACCAGCAATCTCCATGTGGGATTATTGCACTGGACAGACTTCTAGTTACTTCTATAATTTAAATTAACATAAAAAAGAGGGTATCACACAGGAAAGAAAACCCTCCTTACATACACCTTCATAATAAACATTTTGTAGGGAAACCTAAGGATATCTAAAATGACCTTGTCTTCATTGTTATTTCCTTCGGGAATTATCAACGAACTTAATAGCCAGTTCCTAGGAGGTGTCATAAATGCCCATGGAACTATTCAGATTCATGAAAGTTCAATGGTTCTGTAGACTGTTCATTTATGAAGCACTCAAATTATGCATATATATTCTCCTGATATTTCCTTTATAATAAAACAAATCTTAATACGAGGAAATTGTGCAATCAGAGAGATGACATCTGTTTCTTGAAAAACAAAGTACAAATACACAATCTGTACACAAAGTACAATGCACAAGTACAAACACAGAAGTCTTTTAACAAGAATGTAAAAATCTTTTGCATGGAGAGACCAGGAAATAGTAAGAGTCAGAATGCATTGTCTGCTTCCAATCAAATAGACAGAATTGGAAAGAAGTGCTAGAAGCTGATGTCACTGTAAAAAGTCAAGAAGCATCATCTATGTACTCAGGGTTACTCTTCGTCTGTATTTTCCTGTTTCTACCTGTTTGTCCTTTTTTCTCTTTTAAACATAACTTGTAGTATTGATGAAAGATGTGAAAAATTTTTTTCTTCATTTCATCCCATTAATTCAGTTTGCCATTTGAAGTACAAGTGCATTTGGGGAGAAAAAAAATACCCTCTCAATAAAAGATCGTCTTTCGTGGTAATTCAGGAGATCTAAAATTCATATTAAACCTTTCCATTTACAGCTTTGTTTCCATGGGTTCATAAAAGGAAACAGTTTGCATTATGCAAGCACAACTATTAGGTCTTTTTATGCCACTAAAAACAATGATGTCCATATTATGAAGGCTATTATAAGCCAAACTATGAACATGAGTAATAGTGTCTCGGAATCTCACTGGAATGCATAGTCAGCTGCCTTCTTTGCAGTAAAAAAATATGCTGCAAAGGGAAGAATCTACAATAAGTGGGCAGATTTAAACTGCAGTTTAGTCTTCAAAAAATCTAATGACCTTTGGGAAATGTTGCAACACTGATCTCTTTCTACAGGCATTTCCTGATTCATAAATCTATTTTAATTATGGTCCATGGGCAAAAGTGCAAAATTGGCCTTGATCCGCAGCAGTGCTCACTGCTGTCACTTTGGGAGGTTCATGGAAAGATCAAGGATAGTAACTGTAGCAACTAAATATTTAGTCATTATTATTATTTCAGTACCCTATGGTTACACTCAGCATCATTAATAAGTGAATGTTCTCATTGTTAACTTACTGTTTCTGGTCCTTATTCTTTCTATGCCCTTTTTCATCCTTTAGTGGATTTTTCTGGCACTGTTGGTGAAAACCATACTGCTAGACTAATCTGCAGCAGAATTAATATAGTTGCTTAATAGTGATAATAAAATGTCATTAGTTGGTCTGACCCCTTTCTGGAATAAATAAAATATAATAATAATTCACCACTCTAAGAATGTACTATAGAAATGTCTGTCAAAAGCTTTCTATAGACCAAAGTTGATACTTTATGTAGAACAAGTTACCTATTGATCCATTGATCCTTATGGATACTCCTTTTTTTTAATAAATTATAAATCTAAATGTACACAGTGAGCCACATAAATACGTCACATATTTTTGCCTGTTGAAAATAATAGATTTAACAATACTACTTCCTAAAGTTATTTAAAAGATTTTGTGAATAAGTGAAGTGAGCAATCGCTTTATACATATATACTAATTTTACTTTTGTTCCATAGTACTTTAAAATTTTTACTTATTCTTTGTAAGTTGTTTTACTTATTCTTTGTTACTTGTTTTGCTTTATAGTGTGAACTTAAGTTTTTGTTTACTAAGTTGTTTTGCACTTGAGGTTTTGCTTTACTTAGTAATTCATTGTAAGTTGCTTTAGCTTTAGGATGTGCTTAAGTTTTAGCTTTACTTATTTTTTGTAAATTGTCTTATTTGTAAGTTGGTTTTGCTTTAAAATGTATACTTCAGTTTTTGATTTAAGTTTGTACGTTGTTTTAAGTTGCTTTAGAGTGTGTGCTTTGTAAGTGGCTTTGCTTTAGAGTTTTTGCTTAGGTTTTGAAGTATTAATATTCTTTGTAAGTTGCTTTGCCTTAGAGTGTGTGTTTATGCCAGGCCTTGTTGTTATATGGTTTCAGAATAATTTTTGCAGTTAAACGTTATCATCAACATCACAAACCCTATAAATTGTCACAAAGTTGTATTAATAAACGTTATTTCATGAACTGTTAGAGTGAGTCCAATTTTAGGTGCCGACAGTTTCGTAACTCACAGGAAAAACTGGTTGAGGTTAATACTTAATAACAATACTATCGCTATTAAGTATTGTCCCTATATAACTGGTATCAAATGTCCTGTCCATTTCAGTGAATCTGGTAAGTGAAGAGTCTCATCTAAATAGACGGTAGCAGACTGTGTTGGACATTAAAAGGCTTTGATCTCCTGGAGGAGAACACTGATAAACAAAAAAATAAATTAATCCAGGTGAACAGAAAATTCTCTTCTGCCCCTTTTAGCATGACACCTTTTTTTGAAGCTCAGCTCACAGACGACTTTAACCTCCAGTAACAGCTTGTGTTTTTTTTATTCTGATAGTGAACACCCAAATCATCCTCAAATTCCTTATCAACATAATTTTAATTTAATCTTTGCAATCTTTATTCTAGAAACAAAAATTTTAAAAAAGGTCCCAAAGAGTGATTTTTAAGTGTAACAATTAAGTATAAACAATCTAATGAATTAAAAAAACCACCAAGTATTGTCCTTGTTGTCTCCATGAGCTGCTTTTCCTGAGAGTTGATTATATGTAAGTACAGAGATTTATCACTGGAAATGCTACAGTGAAAGTAAATAATTTTTGATGGGTAACAAAATGTTGACATCTTGAGGATGCTTACGTACTCGGATGGTCTATGAAAAATCTTTCTCTATGAAGAATTCTGAGTTTTATGGCTAAATCTAGTTACTTGGCATTTTAGAACAAAATGATTGGACAGTTTTTCTTGTGTATCATATATTTGTAAATCCCAAAGAGGGTACTCCTCATTTTTTTCCTAATAAAGCAGGTTGAAATCCAGCAGGAACAGCCTGAGACTTCTCAGTTTATTTGCTTTTCATTAAAACTGTTGCCCCTAGACACAGGAGTCAAGAAATACAGGCATATTCCAGCAGTAAAATTCTTTTCAACTAAAAAGACTAAAAGTCTTTTCAAGTCTGTTGTACTGGTAGGTATCAAACAGAAAAAATTAATGCATTTGAATATATGTTTATGTATGCTGTTACAGTTTTTGAGTTGTATTTCTTTATGTACCTTGTAAACAAGTTAAGAAAACAACTATAAGCCATAAATAAGACATTAAATGAATTCTGTGACAATCTTCTTACTGTATTATTGTGCTCCAGCCTGATCATAATTTCTTTGCCTGGTTTGTGTTTGTGCTGGTTTTGGCAGGGGTAGAGTTAATTTTGTTCACAGTAGCTAGTATGGGTTTAAGGTTTGGATTTGTGCTGAAAACAGTGTCGAAAATACAGGAGTATTTTTGTTATTGCTGAGCAGCTCATGCACAGAGTCAAGGCCTGTTCCATTTCACTCTACCTCACCAGCGAGGAGGCTGGGGATACACAGGGAACTGGGAGAGGACACAGTCAGGACAGACGACCCCAAGTCACAAAAGAGGTATCCCACACTGTATACTCATCATATAAAGCTGAGAGAAGTAAAACTGAGTGGGGGTATTCAGAGTGATGGTATTTGACTTCCCAAGTAACTCTTGGGGGTGTCTGAACACCTGCCTGCCCATGAGAAGTGGTGAATGAATCACTTGTTTTGCTTTGCTTGCATGTGTGCCTTTTTCTTTCCCTATTAAACAGTCTTTATCTCAACCCCGGAGTTTTGTCACTTTCACGCTGATGTTTCTCTGCCCTATCGCAGCAGGGGGGAGTGAGTGAGCAGCTCTGTGGGGTGGAGCTGCCATCTGGGGTTAAACCACAAAAGTTTTTGGTTTGTTTTTTTTTTTGCTTCTATAAATAATCTGAATTAGAAAAGCAACAGTGAATATTAATTACATTTAAGATATGTGAAAGTAGGATCACAAAATTATATATATTAGAGATTAAATTAATTTCAATTCCTTTTTCCAAGACAGGGGCATATTAATATAATTAGTCAGTCCTATTGTGGTACTCAGACACAGACATTTCAAAAATATTTTAAGACTCCTTATCTGTAGAGCCTAGAGTAAATTAAGTCTTATAGCCGCATATCTTAACTTTACCTCTTCTTCTTCAGTTCCTATTCTATTTAATGTCTTAGTTTTACTTAACCTTAGATTAAGATCTAAGTAGAAATGTGTTTCCTTGTGAACTTCCTTTTAGATCTTGTAAAGGGATCCAGCCCTTATAGGTCCAGCTTTCTTATCATATGTTGCTGTATTTCCGTGAATTACACCAAACTGCTAATTTATGAGTTCATTTTATGCCCTTCCAGGTAATATCCTCTGTCCAGAAGAAAACTAAAATACAGGCTTTTTAATATTGCACTGTTTTCCGGGTTTGTGTGTCTGATCCATTTCTTTGGGAAGCAAGGCTCAACTGCTAGTTTGCATTTGTCAGTACCTTGCATGAACAGATGTTTATTAATTGCATTTTTGTATTTGATGATTTCAAAGAATTATTCTTTGAATGATATTCATGTAGTAAAAGGCTGTTCTCTGATAACTTTTGGATTGTTGGTCTTCTGATACCATTATCCAGTCTGAAATGTAACCCATTCTTTGAAGAAAATTGAAAGTATTGATTACATACACAATTGCTGAATTTGAACTAATACATCAAAAAAGAACAGTATCATGAATTAATGGGACCAATATTCCAATCGTTCTTATGGTGAATGTAATACTTAGTTTATCATCATGTAAATACTGGCTTTCTGATTTTTTGGTGTTTGCTCTTGCAAACATAGAGTAAAATTATTTGATAATTTCTCCGTACATTTCCGTTTCAGGGATTGCTTTAAAAAAGTGATATTAATAAGGTTCTGCTGCCCCTGAATATTCGTATATACCTTCCTGATGATTGGGTGAAAACTAAATATACAGTGCAGGTGTCAGCACAAACAATATTCCTTGCAGAATACACCAATTTAAATCTCCCAGATTGTACGTACTTCCACATTTTTTTAACTTTATTTTTGGATTATAAAAAAGACATTCCAAAATTGCATAGCAGATCATGAAAATTACCTTCTGTCCCAATACGAAGATTAAAACAACAAGTCCAATGTTCTTAAATTTCTTCCCATTAACTATAAGAAATGTTCATTACATTTGATGCCTAAAATGGGGAGAAAAATCTCACCAGGCAATATTCGTGTAGGTAAGATATAGAGTAGCTCTTTTAATGAAGATCTTCATGATGCATGGAGTATAAAGCGCACACTATGTCCAGGACTTCTCCATTTTAAAGTATAATCTGTTTAAGCCAATAACTATCTGCCCTCAGATCCTCCCCTGAATTGCCCCCCTGGCCCTCGGAATTGCGTTGGAGGTCTCAAGACTACTTTCTTCCTCATCTTCCTCCTCTTCCTTCCAGCATGCATTATCTTTGGAGCTTCTCCAAGGTTCTGGGCCTCTGAGGTTGCTTTGGGTACAATAATATCTTGTTGTTCCAGTCTAGAGTGCATATGTTCTCAAACGGGATGTATTTGCTAGCGTCCTTCATTGAAAAGAACCTAAACAAGCCTAAAGAATTTAGAAAACTAGATATGAAGTCTGGAAATAGAGTTTGGTGTCAATTGCTATTCTAAAGTGTGAGAAACTACACAGCTATATTAAAAATCAATATCTATTACACAGCTACATTAAAATCTACAAGGTAAAAATCCTAAAAATTCTAAGGCATCACCTTACTTTTATGAATTTCCTAAGCTTTCCTGATAGCAGTTCATCATATGAAATGCAAGCAGTTTTCTGTACTTACATTTTGTTTATGAATTTTTCTATTCAGATCTTGATAATGCTCTCATTTTAATAATAACAGGATTTTGATTCCTTCTCAGTGAATTTACCCTTTCTTTGCCCAATTTGGATATGAAATATTAAAGGGATTTCTCTGAAATTACAAGAAAAAGAACATAATACTCTGCACCTAAGAATTAAAGAAATGTGCGAGTTCCATTTGGGGGGAAAAAAGAAAGTATCACCTAACCAGGATCTCAAACTTACGATCGAAACACAGTAAACATGCTCACTACTACATGCCTGTGAAGCACAGAAATATTTTGAATCTTGTTATGTGGATGTTTCTATTTCAGTACCAAGATTTTGCACATAAAATGTTTAGTCTTCAACAGGATTTAGGCATTCCAGGAGTGAGCATAGATTTCTCAGAAATGAGTTACAGGTACATGATTAATGTGATGCTATGACGGTTCTACTTGTGGTGTAGGAAAAGATCTTAGGAGAAGCACAAGGATCGTTATGTGTCAGATGCAACCGACATTTCATACATTTCTAAACAACACTCAAACCAGGCATAAATGCATGTATGTACTTAATCCTTTTAGGTGGCTAGTGAGACCTGATAATGACTATCAGTTCAGACATCTCTTCTGTTCTTGTACTTAAATCTTTTTTGTATGATAAAAGATTTGTATACAGTGTCTTATTGGAAATTCCAACAGCTGACAGAGTAAACAGTGGCTATTGCTTTGTGATGGTGTCAGCTAGATTAAGGAAAACAGAGTCCATCTTCTAAAGTTACCTGTATGTCACGGAAAACAGAAATGTGTGTGGGCTAAAGAAAATACCAGTCTTGGTTACTCTCTTACTCTGTAAATCATACCCTTATCATTGCTCAACATGCAGTTTGCAAATAGCTGAAAATAATATACTCTGATTCTCCTTTTCATTGAACTTTGCTGCAACCTTAAAATGCATCAAAATTTTACTTAGAGTCATTCATCTGAGCAACTGCAATTCACTCTTCACATGTACTGTGCAGAGTGCTTGTCAGAGTCTTGTAAATGATACTCCGTATACTTCTTCCATCACAATTGAAAATGTAACAAAGAAACACACACGAAAAAAGTCAGCTTTTCACTGGAAGCAAGCCTGACACCTCTTAATAGAAAAGGCTTTATTTGGCTTTCTACCACATTTTCACTGTCCAACTTGGTAGTCAGACATAAATGAGTGGCTTTGTGAGAAAAAGAAGCCTCCCTCATATTAGTCTTAAGGCCTCCTCTATTAGACATGTGCGAAAGACTGGAGTCTGCAGTCTGGGTGATAAAACCACTGCTCCAAGAGATATATCTCTGTGAAATAGAAAAAGTCTCCTTACTTCTTTATATAAATAGTTCTATTCTCCTTGCCTTTCCTCCCCTTTCCTCCGCTCTCCTTCCCTCTTCCCCTTCCTGTAAACCAACATAAATGAGTGGGGAGGATTGAACCTTGTTCCTAAGAACCTCAAGTAGCGTTCAATTCCTTTAACATTCAAACTAATATGTTAAATGAATCTTAAACATGGAACCCTGTCATAATTACATGAAGTAAAAAATATGCTGTCTAGGTCTACTTTGCATGTTTTGCTGTGTTTGTAGCAGCAACTTACCTCTAGACTATTAAGAAATATAATTACAGTAAAAATTTTATGATCCATTGAACCAATTGAAGCTAAATAGATGGGGAATATCATGTGTTATGTATCTTAGTTTCTGGTATTGATATAAAGCTTCTTGAAGATAAAAGACTGAACCAGTAGTAGGTCTTTTAGTTTCTTATGACTATCCTCTACATTAAAAATTATGCCACTGAAACTTTATTATACACAAAAAAGACTGGAATTTAGTAATGTATGTCAGACAAGTACAGTCTATTCCAACTTGCTTCATACCATGTTGTGAGTAATATGTATACTAATAGAATGATAGCCATGACCTGTATCCTCTGGGATTCTTTGTGATTTTCACAGGGTCTTTTATCAGGAGGGTTATAAAATTATGAAATGGATATAAAGTAATTTCTCCAAGTATTTTGCAGAACTAAAATAAATACAAACTTTGTTTAGAAAAGAAACTTTCCTCCAGCCTCAGTGGTAATGACACCACCAGAGTGGTTGTCCCTGAAGGTATTTAAGAAGAGACTGGATGTGGCACCTAGTGCTATGGTCTAGTAGGCAAGCTGGTGATAGGTCAAACCTTGGACTCATTGATCTCAGAGGCCTTTTCCAACCTAGCTGAATCCGTGATTCTGTGTGCAGTATTCTACTGCCTTAAATAACAAATCTTTATTGTGATTTCTAGCCAAAATATTTTGTCAGATTCTGATACATAAATTAAGGTCTTTTTAAAATTTATCTCTTCCCATGGCTAGAAGTTGAGTGCCTATTTCCATAATGACAGGGAAAAAGAAGTCTGATCAAACATTTCAGAATTCAAGACTTTAAGAAAACCTCATATAAGCAATGTCAATTTGTTACTTTTTCAATTTTCACTCTGTCCACTGTCAAGCCAGTTAGACACAGCTGTACGCTGATTCTTGGCTTGAATAAGCTGTCTGCATAATCTAACCTCATCATTCTGACACAAGTTGGGACCATAAAACTACATTGGAAAACAAACAAAACACAGGTAACATCACAGCAATCATAAAGTAGCAATAAAAAGCACTCAACAAGACTATAAGTCTGAAATTCCTAAAAATTACTGGCGTGTCCAGAAAAGAACTAGCAAAGAAAAGAGCACATATTATGTTCAGCACATAATTAGCTGAATAGTTCTCTAAAAATTTATATTTTGATTGTTTTCTAGTGGACTTTCTCCTTAGAATTGAGACATTTTCTGCCTTTTTTTTTCTAAGAAAGGAAAAAAAAGTTTGAAAAAGTCTCACTTCTTTCTTGAGGTGTTTACTAAAGTTGGAGATACACACCCTGGTTTTTTTTTCTTCCCCCCTTATTTATTCTATAACTTATTGATGTCCTAGTAACATGGTTTTCTGTCAAGTTCTACAGGCCCCAAAACTTTGAAGTCTAATATTCTTGCAATTAATATTGACATTTTCTGCTTTGAATGTAGATAAGATAGTACATGTTTATTTAGTGGCTGCCAAATCATAGTACTCTAAAGAAAGCTTGTAAAGGCTTGGAAGACAAAAAATCTGTATGGCTATTGGTTTCTGTGCAGCTCTGTGTTTCAGAAAAAAATGCTGTAATCTACACTTTAAATATTTTACTACATTTATGCTAAATATGAGCGATCCAGATTATCGCAGGTGGCAACTCAGAGAGATGGGGATATGAAGGGCTGTAATCATAGTTATAATTATGCATAATGATATGCAGACTGCTGCCTTAATAAACAGCTCCCTCATTGTGCAAATGGAGCACAAAACACCTTTGTCTCCTTTGAGATAGACAGAATTTCATCTTGAATGGGTCCTTTGAGAAACACTTGGGAGATATGTAAATAAATACTGGACCATTTATTTGCCAATGTGGACATTATGCTCTTTTTTTCTTACTAAAATTAATGCCATTGCATAGTCTCCTTGAGAACATGACATAACAGGAAAGATAATTTGTCTAGTCCCAAGGTGACTTTTCCAACACTGCTAAAAAAAACCCCAACGTGCTGTAGGGATAAGGAGGCATAATGAGGCAGGGAAGCCGAACGAAACTCATCCCACACAACACAGCATGTTTGATTTAGAAAGTGAGTTTTCACCTTTGCTGTCAGAGATTCTGCTCACAGGAAAACAATGTGTTGAATTTTTAGATCTTTTCTCTCTCCTGCTTGAATGCAAGCAGCTTTTTTATCATAAAGCGTTTTTGTTTGGAAAAGATGAAATATATCTTTGCTGTAGTATCAATGTATCAATGTTGCAGTGGTTCCAATGCCTGCTCTGCATTCAGGCATACTGGGTGTGCAAAAAAAACCCAGAAGAAGTGTCTCCTCCTACAGAGCTAACTATCACATATTATTTTTGAAATAAAAAGTAAACAGTGACTTTAACTGCTATGGACTACATGTCATCACTATACAAGGAACTGTGGTTTCTTAAAGTCAAGGAAATTCTGGTAGAATTTGCTCATAACCATTTTTCTCTACCATTATCTTGCTCAAGACCATGTTTCCCAATAGGCTAATAAAGGAGATTGTGCTTTGATGTACGAAGTATTATTGTAATGTGGAGAACATGGGTTGTATTTGTAACTGTATGACTGTAACTAATACTTGCTTGATAACATACTTCCTAAAATATTCTAGCCTCGCAGGTAATAAGTGAAACGACCAACTCCGCTTCACTGGATATGATGAACCTCACAAACTTTAATCAAAATTCGTTGGAACTGAAGGAGACTTTTCATTGTGCAAAGTACCTCACTAAGTCAATATCCCCTGCATGCTGAGAATGATTGCACATGACATATCTGATTGCCAGTGCCTAGGGTAAGATTTTACCTTTAAACGATAGCAGTGAGATCAGAGAGAATGTAAAGTAAAATATACTCAGTAAAAATTCCTGTAGAGTCTCAATAAACTGTATGGAAAATCTCATCTTATAGGCTTTAGACTTTCAGAGAGTGTGGCATCTTCAAATGAAGACCCAACTGTCATGAGATTTAATAAAACATAACCAATAAAGGACACATACCAAAGATTGAAATGTATAAGACATCACGCTCATTATTAAGAAGAGAAAGGTCTTTTAGTCAGCAGAGGCAGAGACCCTTTCTTATATTCACAGAATTGTACACAATGTTATAGTGGCAAATTGAAAAAAAAAAAAATCTCCCCTAGAATTTTTTCTGGTTTATTTTAATTTTGTGATTGTTAATGTATTTTGTTATTGCTTCAGCTTTCTCCTATATTGTCACTTACATGAGCTCATTTTCTTTCTTTTTAAAAATAAAGACAGCTATCCAGGAAACCTGGTCTTCCAGCTCTTAATGAGTTAAGAGATCTCCATCTGCTGAGATGACTTGGTGTAACAATCTCCATTTAGTTTGTCCTTCCAAAGTCAAGAGTGCGATTATTCTATAATTCTCTCACCTGATTAATTCTTAACTATGAACATAATTGCGCTCTCCAGAAGGTAAATCACTCTTATAAATCAGCTGCTGCTGACAGTTTCCTCTTCTGCACTCTAGCACACCACAGCAAAGTCAGTCTGAGATTGCAGAAACAGATTGTTAAAACACAGATTTTGCAGAAGGTCTACACATAAATGAATTACAGGTAACATGATACTGAGAGAAAATTTAAAAAAAAAAAAAAAGAAAAAAAGGACAGAGCAAGGGCTTTATAAATCCTTCAGCTACTGCAGAAACCTGTTTGATTACCTCAATGAACAAAGAAAGCAGTCCCTGCATATACAGTTGTATTGCTGCAAGCTGATGTGAAGAGATCACTTGACATTTATGAACTCTAATCTACTATTACATTGCCAAAGGTGGACTTGGAACTGGGACTGACTTCAAACAACAAATCAAATAAAAATAAATCAAGGGAAAAAACTGCACATTACATATTTTTCATATTACCCCCCACACCTTTCTCACCCCACTGCCCCTGATTTAGCAAAGACATTTTTTTTCCTGGTTCTAGCTACTGATCAATTTATGTCCTAGAACATAAGTTTTAATAATACCATGTGACCGTAGTTCCCAATTTTACTGGAAGCACTCCAAGGGGCTTCTCTTCACATGCAGGAAAAGTCAATCTTAAATATCTTTTTTCCAATATTTCTCCATTTTTTCTCAAGCAGTTATAGAGTCCAAGCTTTGGAAATCAGAAAGTTTTTAAGCAGATTTTCTGCAACATCCTCCATTGTCCCATTATGCACAGAGAAACCTTTCCTGCTGACTAATCTTGAGTGTTTTAAGACCTTGATATTTTTGAATCCTAAGTAATGTTATTGCAAGTCATAAAGAGACAAACTATCTTGACATAATGATAGGTATTGAATTGATTCAGGCCTTGAAATTATTTTTTTTCTATGGGAAAATATGTACTGACTTTCCTAAATAACCTTACATGTTTGTTTCCACAGTATCAGTGAATTCCATGGAGTGACTCAGATAAATGCAATATATTTCATCTTTGCCAAATAAATACTCTAATCTACTGATGACATGAATTATTATTTTAGAAATGATAGAAAAAATTATGATAAATCTTTTGCATCTTAGTTTTTGATGTATTATTAACTTTATTGCATTTTCTTTCTGGTTTTGATTTGTTTGGGTTTTTTTTTCTGTAGAAAACTAAATAATAGGCTTTAAATTCTCTTTGGGTACAGAAGAAATTGCTATCATGAGTACTTTTAATTGTTTCTGATTCCTTTTCCTGGTGCTTTTGCATGTCTAAGGTTTCCCTAGTGAATTGAAAAATTACTATGAGATAATGAAATCTTTGAAAAATATAGTTCTAAATAACTGGGCTAGAATTACTAGTGAAATAAATTGTACTGCAGCAGGGATGAATTTATCATCTTAAGTTTATTTTTTGTGTGTAAGTCCACTATCTCAAACCTACAGTTTGAAAAGGAAATGTAAGACAACTGTGCTATGTTTTCAATTAAATCCTGGGATCTATAACATAAATAGCCTAGAGAAAATCTTCAAATGAGGCTTGATATACAAGCAACAAATTAGATATTTTTTTAAGGATGAAATTCTGTTTAATACTTATTTAAAAATTTTAAGCTTTCCAGACTTTATTTTCTATCTTTTAAACATAGTTCTATTTGAACTCCTTTAATTGACTAAGAGATGAAAGTTTAAGGAAAAAGAGTGAAAAATCATCCATTATTTGTATAAGATAAGCACCCAGCAATTTTACCATGTTCAGGAGGATACCTTCTGGAGGTCCTTTCTGTACACTCTGCCGTACTTGTCTGAGCTATACACTGCTGAAAGCTAACCGACATTGTGATACAATATGAGAGCTAGTCCTTCATTTTACTGTACATGCACATTTAGCTTATATATGGACTTACTAGACATTTAGTCATAACTTGGTCTTAAGATCATTCTCTCTTGTGCAGACAGGCTCTGTATAGCAGTGTTGAAGGAGTTGTTATTATTCTATCTTCCAAGCCTTTTTATGATCATGCCCTTCAGCTTTTTTCTTGATCCTGTGTCAGTTCTGAAATCTCCCATTATAAGCAAGAGCAAAAAGGAAACTTACAATGAATCTTCTACGAAATTCCTAAATCAGATATTTAACACCCATTTGTCTTATTATGCTCAGAATACAGTTCTTTATATTTTACCTTTTTTTTTTTCTCTTAGAAAAGGAAAAGACATTTTGCAAAGCAATTTTATTCACATAGCTTTACAGATAAGAATTTGGTTCTGCACTCAATTCAGATATTTTCTGTGTGTGGGAAGTTTCTATTAAACGGCATACTTCTCAATAAGGTTCACAGAATCACAGAGTGGTTGGTGTTGGAAGGGAGCTCTGGAGATCATCTAGTTCAACCCTCCTGCTAAAACAGGCTCACTCAGAGCAGGTTGCTCAGGATCATATCCAGACAGGAATTGCATATCTCCAGACAAGGAGACTACAAAACCTATCTGAGTAGCCTGTTCTAGTGCTCTGTCACCTGTAAAGTAAAGAAGTTTTTCCTCATATTTGAGTGGAACCTCCTGTGTTCCAGTCTATGCCTGTTGCTCCTTATCCTGTCACTTAACACCACTGAAAAGTGTCTGGCCCCAACCTCTTGACATCCACCCTCAAGATAATTTTATGCATTGATAAGATCCCATCTCAGTCATCTCTTCGCCACGCCCTGCTCTCCCAGCCTTTCCCTAATGATCTTCATAGCCCTCTTGGTAACCTTTTCCAGTACTTCCTTGTCTTTCTTGGACTGAGGAGCCCAGAACTTAACACAGTAGTCTAGATATGGCCTCACCAGGACAGAGTAGAGGTTTCTACTCTACCTTCTAGAGCACCCAGTGACACTGACTTACTGGTTAGAGAAGCTGCAATTCCTTTATGCTGCACTTCAGGTGTTCTCCTGCTGACCTTTGATCCCTCTGCAGTCATTGCTTCCTATCCCTCTGCATCAAACTGATAGCAGTGGCATGGACTGAGATTACCCTCCCCAGCTTCTTTCATTTAAAGTCTGCATCACCAGCTTGGCAAGCCTATAACCAGAGATGCCCTTCTTCTTCTCTGACAGACGGACCCCACCAGTCCCCAGTAGACCAGGTTTCTCAAAACTAAGTTCCATCATATTAAGTAGCCAAACACCTGGCTGTGGCACTGGTCCAGTAACCATTTGTTGCTTCTTCAGGTTCAACTGGCCCTTTCAAAACCCTTTCCTTTGATTAGGAGGATTGATGAAAAAAACTACGTGTACTCTAGAGTCCTTTACTGCCACTTCCAGGGTTCTATAGCCATTCTTGATGCTGCTCAGACTGTTCCTGTGTATCACTGGCACCCACATGAATCAACAGCAGTGACTAATAGTCAGTGGACTTTATGAGGCCTGGTAATCACTCAGTGACATCCCTGACATGAGCCTCCAATAAGCATCGCAATTCTCTAGAGAGCAGAACACTCTTTTATTCTAAAGAGTGTTTGGATTCGTCTTTTTGCAAACTTTCCCTGTTTCCACTAAAAAGGGCATAACTGCAACATAGAAAGGAGGTTGTGGTAAAAAGTTAGATAGCAAGTATAATTTTGACACAACTGCTATCTTTTGATTTCAAGTGGAAATTACTGAAGTTAATACATTCTTGAAAATTGCCAGACTCTCTCTACTCATTTGGGACTCTTCCATCTGCTTTCATCAAAGAATTAAGTTTTTTTTTTTAGTTCTTAAAGCCAGGTTTTAGCAGTCAGTAGCACAGCTGGGAAAATGTTATAATTTGTTGGATTTACCTCATATGTATACATACTTAGATTCACATAGATGTTCTGTGACTGTCTATAAGTCATTACTTTCATTTAACTATCTGTATACACATACAAAGCAAAATATGCATAGATGTAATGCAACCAAATTCCCATTTGAAATTATTTAGATCTAGAATTAATACAGAGATGCAGTCCTGAGAAGCTCAAGATTGCACACACATTATTTTTGCAAAAGAAGGTATTCAGCTCAAGGTTTTCATGCAGGCCTGTCTTTAATTAGAAGGCAAAGCAAGGTGAGCAAATCCTGCTTACGCTATTGCATACTATAGTGGTTTGAATCACATTTTACAAACCATACCTGATTTATTTTAAGGTTGTAAAATACCATATGTGCTGCATTCACTTGACAGATGGATATTGATATTTGTTCTCATCTGCATGAACACTAGCTGAAGCATATGCAAAACTGTTGATGATATTAAGATCATATTCAAGCCTCTGATGAAAACTGATAGAATGTTTCACAAATTCTACTTCTGAATTTTTTATTGTGATTTTGGTATACCATTTGTTGATACTGCATGGGTAAAATAAAATTTAATACTGTAGATATATTACAAAAGTATACCCAAATACTTTATTCCTCAAAATAAATTAATTCTAAAGAATAGTCAAGACACTAATGCACAAAGGGAATATGAAGGAAAGCTATGATGTAGTCATGTATAAAAAGCTAGAAATAAATGGGAGTTTTATCTCCTTCCTGGTGCTAAGGAAGTTGTTATATTCAGAACTTCAAATGAAAGAGTTCCTTTCAGGGTAAATATGAGAACAAACCACAGACACAGAGGTGTCTTCCCCAGAGGGGAATGTTTGCAACAAAGGGGAACTTCAAAAATAGAAGGTCAAATTCCCAGACTGTTTAAAGTATTTTTCTATTAAGGGAGACCAGTTTAATTTAGTATTATACTGTGTTTAAATCTCAATAACTAAGGAAGTATGTTATAGTGGATAATGTAGTAGGGGATTCACATCCTTCACATTCACGTTCTGACTTAGTAACCAGGCAATGTAGGACATTGATGGGCAATTCTGGAAAAATTGTAGGTATCACTCTGTGGACAAATCAGATGCTTCCTTCTGTTGTCTTCTTCTGTTTTCTCTAGGAGTTATTTGTCTTCAGCAATGTAGGTGGCATACCCACACATCAGTAAAAAAGTCTAGCATCTTTATTAATTAATAGTTTAGGTTAAAGTCTTTTGGCTTAGTATAGTGTAACTGAAATATGGGCATCCTTTCCCTTACCATGACTGTTGGAGAGATGATCATACACAGACAAGAACAAAGTAGTCAGTGATGATCAGTTATGTTTCTCATACGCTGCAGAAAGAGTCATCAGACCTCAGCTGTCAATGCTTAGTCATAAGAGTATTCCATAGGATCACTGTCCAAAAACTGGAAACAGGATTTAAAACAGCTCTTTGTATTTTTCCATAATAAATGTTGACTTATGTGCTTACCATTTCTCTAGAATATACTGGGAAGAAAAAAAGAGAGTCTAAAGTAAAATTATCTATTTTCAGAGACTTGGGAGGAGAACTGGATGAAGAGGGAGGGATGTGGGAAGAAAGACAGAGAGGGAGAGGCTCTTTAGGTCTAGAAATATTTTTTTCTTCCATAGTTTCTGAGAGGAATGCAAGAATCACATTGATACTTCAGCTCACCATCCAGGAGCCAAATAAAAGAATGAATCTCTAATCTGAACTTTTATCATCTCTACAAACCATAAATCCTTTTGATTCAATTTGTGGTTAAAAACTGAGGAGGAAAAAGTAGTGAGTTACACATCTGTCAGTTTAATGAATTTCTACTATTAGAGGTTTACATCTTTGTAAGTGTTCATAAGTATCTTTTTAATTCAACACCTAAAAGTTCTTCTATCTGTTTTCAGAAGGTATCCACACATTCTGTGCTAGCCTTCTGTGCTTTGCCCCTGCTGTAACTCCCTGGTGAGTGTCTCTTACTGCTGTGCTTTATATTATGCAGGATATGGGAGACATTTTAATCATGTGCAAAATAATTCACATATAGAACAGAACCAGGTGGGAAAATGGTAGTTTAAGGGAGATAAATTCCAAAGTAGAATTCTGCATAGCTACATTTTCAATTTCATTGCCTGCTTAACTACTGACTCTTCACTGCAGTATTTTTTAATAAAATAATTGGACACAATATAAAATTGTCCTTCTACCAACAAAATATTAGATATAGATTACATTAGTGACAACACAAGTGAGATTGTTCAGCATAAGTGAATCTCAGAAACAGATAAAGACATGTAATCATACACTTTGGCATATATTGCATATATAAAATACTTTAAAATAACTATACTTAGCATTCAAATATTATCCGAGTTTATTTAATACAAACAGGAATGTAGAAAAAATCAATTTTGTCCTTGATTTCTCTGTATACATAAAGGTTAATAACTGTAAATGTGGATATTTTTTTTAATACCATGATGTTTCCAAAACTAAATCCCTTGATTATTAACATTGATTTCCAGTAGTCATTTTTTTTAATTTAAATTTAAATCTTTTCAACTTTACCCTTTGTATTTGGAGCTGCATCTCGTTATATCTATCCTCAGCATTCACAAAAACTATTTCCCTAAAGATGATGAATCAATAATAATTGATACTTCAATACTTTCCAATATTATGCTTGCACAAATGTTTAATACATGGATTATGTCCTTTGACTTGCACCTTGCTATAATAAAAATGTTTTTGGAATGGATGAAGATCAGTTTGGATTGTGCTAGTACTCTGTCATAGTAGCTTGTATCTATTTATCAAATGAGAAGTAATGATAAAACCTCTGCCAATGAATGTTAATTTAAACAGATATACCTGCAGATATATAGATACAGAAACAAAAAAATCTAATTAGCCAACATAGGCAGAATGCAATTCTTTGTTCCATTCTTATATGCATTCTTTTAAAACTAGAAATTAGTTTTACTCGAAATTCTGACAACTGAGAATGTTTCACTTAAAAGATTCACTAGCGAGTGAAATGATAAAGTCAAATCCATTTTGCCATATATCTTAGATAACTTTCCAAGACTTTAAAATGTTATTCAGTACTTGATGTCAGCTTCTGGGGTTTTTTTCCTGGTCCTAAAGACCTCCAAAAAGCTACAAACAGTTACGAATACTTAAGATTTGCTCTTATGGACATTTTCCTAACCTTTTGGAAAAATTCCAATTTTTTTGCAAAGATAAAACAAATGGTATGATTTTAAAGAACAAGTCATAGAATAACAAACATATCAAGATGTGAGTAATTTTCCACAATACTACCTTCTCTGTATAAAAAATATGAATCTTTAAAAACCTATTTACCTCCTAGATGATGAATCTCAATAATCCAGTAGTATCAATTCAGTTCTGGGCTCCACAATACAAAAGAGACATGGAGCTGCTGGAGCAGATCCAGCAGAGAGCAACTAAGTTGATCGAGGGTCTGGGGAATCCCTCATATGAGGAAAGGCTGAGGGAGCTGGGCCTGTTCAGAGTCGAGACAACTGAGAGGGGACCTCATCAATAAGTATCTAAAGGGTGTGTGCCAAGAGGAAGGAACCAGGCTCTTCTCAGTGGTGCCAACCAATAGGACAAGCATCAATGGGCAGAAACTGATACACAAGAAGTTCCTCCAGAACATGAGGAAGAACTTCTTTAGTATGGAGTGACCACACACCAGAACAGAGAGCCCAGAGTGACTGTGGAGTCTCCCTCACTGGAGATATTCACGAACCATCTGGATGCATTCTGGTGCTCCAGGATGGCCCTGCTTGAGCACGGAGATTGGACTTGAAGACCCACTGTGGTTGCTTTCAACCAGACTGATTCTGTGATTCTGTGATTCTCACTTGTGGAAAGCCAAAAAGTATTACTGAACAATTTTCTTATTTTCCATTTCTTGATAACACTTGGAAAGATTAAATTTCTTATTTATGTGCTGTGGCTTTCAATTTTTGTTTTGTCGGGGTTTTGGAGAGGTTTTTTAGGTTGTTTGTTTGTTTGTTTTGGGTTTTTTGTTGTTTGTTTGGGGTTTTTTTTATTTTTTTTTCCTCTTCTCAATGAAAGTGGAGATATTAGCACATTCATTTCAGGATTCTAATCCTCTTTCTCTCACAAAGTTTGCTGGATTTCCCAAGTCTTGTGTAATGCAACAAATGCTGCTGCTTTATGAGAACTCCTGTTGAAAAATGGCAGTTTTCCTCAGCATCTGGGATGTGTTTGTTGTAGCAATGGTAACGTGAGTGCAATGCAGGTTTTTAAAGTAGTTAACGTATTTTTATTATAGCAGGAAAGAGAAAAAAGTCCAGACAGGCTTACCATAGACTTAATTTGAAGTTTCTCTTGTTTTCAATATGCTAGCAAGGCAGGACTGTCACCATACGTAGTGTTGTGACTTTGTTTTTCTCTTGTGACTCACTTTGTAAAAGGATAAAAATGACCGGCAAAACATCTGTGAACAATCTATGCTAAAGTACTGTGGGTCAAACTTTTCCAAACATTGATATTGCTGCTATAAGAAGAAGGCCAAATAGGAGTAGAAAACTCAAGCAAGTAAAACTCACCAAAATAAAAAAAATAGAAAAGAAAACAAAACATATGTGCGAAGCGTGACGTTCTTTTTAAACACCTTGGACACTTTCTTAATTCCATATTTAACCTGATGCTACTAATGTATAAGAATTTTAGGTACCATTGAGGGCAAGCTCAGGATTCTGTAGGAACAGTGTCAAGGCTCACACATATAATATCTTCATTACCTCATCTGCCCTGGAAAACAATAAGGCTTACATAATGACATACATAACAAATTCTGTACTGCTTTGTTCTGGCTCTGACCAGGATAGAGTTAACCTTCTTCATAGCAGGTCATATATTACCATGTTTTGGATTTATGGCTAAAATAGTGTTGACAGCACTGCAATGTTTGGGTTTTTGCCAAACAGCACCTGCACAACTTCAAAACTTTCTGGTTTTGTTTTACCATTCTGCTTTCCCCTCCATGCCAAGAACCTGGGAGGGACTACGGATGAAACAACTGGCCTAGATTTTCCAAGGGAGATTCCATAGCATATACACTCCTGGGTGTAGGGGAAGAGGAGGGGGGATGGGGGACAGTGTTGGGCAGGAGTGTCTTCCAAGGTGGCCGTTGCTCAAAGACTGGCTGGGCAATTGTCTGCTTGTAGGAAGCAGTTGCCTGTGGATCACTTTTTTTTTTCTCTTTTGTTCACTTATTAAACTATCTTTATCTTGACCCATTACTTTTCTCACTTTTGAACTTCCTGTTCTCCTCCTCATTTCACTGAGGGCAGGGGAATGCAAAGCAGCTGTGAGAGTACTTAGTTGCTGGTTGGCTACTACAGCACTGAGTAATTTCATTCAGATTTGATACACCCTATATCACAAGAGGTTGCTACAGTTTCTGTACAAAGAAGACCTTGCTAACACCTCTATTGACAGAGGCATTGCAGAACGAACTTTTTTCTTTTAATCTGTCAAAAAATCTGCACACGAATCACCCTAGTGTATGACCCAGACTACAGGAAAATAAACTTCCTTTATCTCTTTTCTGACACCACAAGCTGTGTGTTTGCAGTAATTTCTTCACCTATACAATTTATCATCCAAAACAGCTGTAGGGCTGCAGATAGGTTGGCAGGATCTTTAGAGGAATTGTTTTAGGTTCAGCAGGTTCCATAGTATGAGGTCCATTATTCTGCATGTTAAACCTGGGATGCTCAGAAACAGTATGATTGCTATTTGATATCAGACCTTTATCTCAGGGCAGAGATACTCATAGACACCCATTTCTTCACTGTGTCCAAACTACAAAGACAGATTTATGTGATAACTCAAGTTGAAAACATCTTTCAAGTTCCTCTGTAGTACTGCAGTATTACTTGCATTTGCAAATGCAGCCTGAGTAAACCTAGACATACCCAGATTTATCTGTTCTCAGCTGTGTCATACTATGTTTTCCTACTGAAACGTATTGTCATTTGAAATGGATGTGTTGGGCTTATTTAGATATGATGATATATGTTATTAATTCCTCTAAAAAGATCAGAAGAGTGAATAAGCACTGACCAAGAAATATAGTCTGTGAAAAGTAATAATGACAAAAGAAGAACTTAAAAATCATCAAAATGCTACAGACCATGGGTTCATCTCTTCACCTTGTAACACAGAAGTTGGAGGCACGCAGATAGTGAAAAGTCAAAATCGTTTCTTTGCTGTCATTCCTCAGTTAACAGATGACTTATGTTTAATTGTCAGTGTATGAATCCATATGGAAGGTAACAAATATGGAGTATATTTTTTTGACAACAAAGAAAAAACAAGAGCAAAAAAATCCAATGAAAAATCCCATAGAAATGCTTTGAAGGAAACTACTTCACAAGGAATTTTTTACTGTTATGCGTAATACCACACATCTTATTATGATTTGGTAAATAGATATATGACTGGATAGTTCTTGAAAATTATATAGCATGTACTAGTGGAAAGGGCAAATAAACCAAAGTATGTTATGAATAATATGTTGTAAGTGTCTAAAAAAGTGAGTTCAGAGCTCAGTCAGCTTGGAAAGCTTTGGTTTTGGGGTAGAATGGTTAGCCAGTAAAAGAAGGAACAATATAATAAGAATTTGCTCACATCTCTTTGCTCTAAGGTTTACACTAGCTACAAGTGTCAGATTTTATAGGAAAAAGGTATATTTCTGTCACTGCATCATATTTTGCTGGGATATAGGGGCTGTTAACAATGTGAAAGTATTTTATATCTTCAGAGTAAAATCAGTGAAATGAAGAGAACACATGGTAATAGTCAATAGAGGTAATAGAGCTGCTGATTTGCCTCAATATGTCTTTGCTGAATGGGACAGGATGCATGCTGCTTTGGGTATTTCATTCAATTTACTGAAATCATTAAAGTCTTGTACAACAACATGCAAAAATGTAATAAAGTCATTCTATAACCTGTTCTTAAACTTGTAAATGCATACAGGGTACAAGAGATCTGGAAAGACAGCAGGTACGAGAGCTGTCTAGGGCACATCTAAGAGGTTCAGTCATTTCTTATGTATCTCATAAAATGTTACTCATTTTGAAAAAAAACAGAAACAAACCCAATATCAACCTTTCTGTAGCATCCCTAAACAGACCAAAATTGAAATAAGTGAAGAACATGTGAGCAATTTATAAAATAATATTTTCATTAGTAGAAGTAACTTTTTAAAAAAATTACTAATGTCAAGGTGCAGTATAGGACTTGGGACACTGAAAATTACAATCTAGAAATTCCTACTCAGCTTGCCACTGAACCTTTAATGGTGCTTAGATAACATCCTTGTCCCACTTTTTGACTTTCCGGTATCTTTGGGACTTGCACTTCTCCATGTGCTCAGTTGCCCTGGTTTAGGTAATTAAGTACCTAATCTGGCAGAGTGTTGGGTTTGGCTCTCTCACTAAGTGAAAGCTGAGGATCTAGTAATCTCTCTTAATTTAGTGTTCAAGAGAAGGTGATGCTGTTGTTGCATTCTCTCTATTTGTTTCATTTCGTTCCAACACAAATCAAAGTGAATTTTAAAACACAGAAAATGTAAAAACTGAGTTGATAAAATGTGCCAAATACATAACATCTTGACATTTTGGAAATACGTACAGGGATCCTTCTATTCAGAAGTGAATTTTGGCCTATAGACAGAAATTGAGATCTGAACACTTACGCTATTTGAGAAGAAATATAGAGCATTTTTACAATTCTAAATGTCTTTTATGTTCACAGATTTTTAAAATTATTCTGCTGTAAGTGTATTTTGCTATAAGTATGTGTTAAATCATAGGACTGTTCGAATACTTTTCTAATTTCATGAGGCCTTCCTATAGTTAGAGATAATGAAGATTATTTCACTACAGAAATTGATTGCCTTCCTTAGATGAATTTTACTTTCTAGTAGTCTCTAGGAATAAGTAAATTCATCTTTCTTTTTTTTGAATTACAAGAATAAGTAGTTTCAAGACAAACATTAAACAACTGATGAATCCCAGTGTTATTCACTAATCAATGAAATATCTAATCATTAAAATACGAAATGCTAGAGAATTCTTCTTTTACTACCCTTTGTCCTCAGAAAGTACATTATTATTTTTTTGTTTTGTTTTCATTACATGAATTCAGTATAGATTCTGCTACAAGTAATTATTCAAAAACTTGCTCCTGCAAGAACCTTCTTTTAATGAGGGCAAATAAATTGATATCCAGTCTTCCAGTAGCCTAACATTGTCAGAAGACAGTAGAAGAACCATCTTACTCAAAAATCCAAATAGGGTAGACAACCAGCATGTTTTGTGTGGCTACAGAATTTGGAGAAAGGAGAGCCTTAGAGAGAGAAAATATAAACATTCCTATATTATCATATATATATAGAATTGACAAACAAGCGAAATCTGACAAAGTTTAGAAATAATGAAATTGGAATAAAAGGGCTAAATATTCTCATGTAACTGGGTGCAGAGCCAGGACAATGTTGTGATTCAATAGAATTTTAAATTAGGTGTTTGTTCTAAGCTTATTCTAGACAGAAAAGGGTACATTCTGAACACAAAGTACTTAACAGCTAATGCTGAGTAAGATGATTGGTAAGTATGTCAAGAAAAATATATAACTATTAAGTTACATTTTCAGTATATGTCAGATGTTCTTGATAAAGGCACATGAATCTTTTCAAGTGAGGGGCTTATTTCCCACACACATACATATATATATAGGGAGAGAAAGAGAGAGATTGAGAGAGAAAGAAAGAAAAGGGTAAAACAAAATCTCCTCTTCATTCAAGGCAGGATGTTGTCTCCAAAGGGTAATTCCAAGAATGCAGACATGCGTAAGAAAGAACCATAAATTAGCAGGTGGAAAGAATGGCATATAAAAGGGCTATTAAATGATTTTGTGATAGCTAACTTCTCAATAGAGTTGAGTGAAACCAAAAGCCTGTGAAAACATTCATGAATGGAGACTATGTATATTTGAGAGAGTTTTAGGTTGGGGGTGGGAGGTGAATGGGACATTAATTAGAGACTGTTGCCAGGCAAAATGTATGAGGTAAATCCCCTCTGATGTGGTGTTTCAATGTACAGTCAAAAAGTCCACTTGCCTCAAAGACATTGCTATAGTCCCTTCATTACTGTGTAAACATGTATTAGTCAGGCCACTGAAACTGTTATATTTCCTTCAAGTTTTAACAGAAGGGTAAGAAATCATTACAGAAGCAAGGAGAGAGAGAAGGTGAAAAAAGATGGAAACACATTAAGACGCCAGAATGTAGTTTCCTCTCTCCTGAGTCTCTTATATATACATCTAAAGTAAATGTAGTCTCTCAGCAAAACCAGTGATCTTATCTCTTGTTTTCAGCAGTCCATTGCAGCCCCAGAGGCACACAAAAAGTTAGTGCTCATTGCTGTTATCTTTTCTTACCTAAAGAAAACACAGCATTGATGAGTAAGAAGAAAAACATTGTGCCTGTCTTGATAAGACAGCATCCCTTCCAGCATTCTATGTCTGCAAAGTGCAAATGAACACACTGGAGAAAGAAAAACTCAAAGTCTAAGTTTTGGGGTAAATTCTTTGAAATTTCGAATATAGAGAATTTGAGGTAGGATCAGTAAAAGCCTAAAGCTGCAAGCTTTTGGAAAATGATATCTAGGATATCCAAAAGACAAAGTGACCTAAATCAGCAGTACATTCTGGAAATTCTTAGTATCTTCATTCAATATTCACAAGGCAAAAGTAAAGACAAAGACATGCTGGGCCAGCTGTAGGTTTGAATCTAGAATTTGTGTTTACTGACAAGAGACCTATGGTCTACTCCTTCAAAGAGAATCTCTACCTTTAGGCATAAAGGATTAAAAAGCAGTAGCAAGAATGATTTACAAACATGTAGCTGCATTTGATGACATGATGTGACTCAGGTTGAGTTACTCTACTCTTATTTTTATTTTCTATTAATATAAGTTTTCATGGAGTTCAAAAGAAAATGCAATTTAAAGAAGTTTTTTTTAAAAGCATGTAAAAAAAAAGAGTAGTCTTGTTGAAGAAAAAGAGATGCTTTTCTCTTTCTGCTATTCACTTTGGCTATATTCACGTTTATTTCTCAATGAACTGTTTGCTGAAACATCTAAATTGATGAGACATGATGAAACATGGCCTTATGACTATCTAATTTAGTTAACCAGGTTATATATCCCCTTCTTAACTACATGGAAAGTACTCATCATTTACAATTATGGTGTAAATGTATGTGAACGATGAACTGTAAAGATACTTTCAAAACTCACAAAAGGACCAATAATAACTTCACTTTCTGAAGCACTCAAGGAAACAGAAACACTTGTTTAAATTCTCCATGCCATTTACTTCAGATGAGGGTGGCACAGTAGGTGACTTTGCTGTCGTTGTAGTTTGTGATGAGTTAATGAAATGAATTCAGTGACCCATAAGGTCATGCTGAACTCTCAAAGCACAACTAAAATGATTATTATACTGCACACTCTATACTGGTATGTTAGAATGAAAAAAAAACACTGTAACTTTGTAACCTGCCTGCTTTCCTGAAGAAAATCAATGTAATAAAATTATGTCTACCTCTACAGCAGGGTTTTTAAAGTTTAGTTTTTGAAACTTCCTTATAAATTAGTATTGAAAACAATATTTGTGTGTTATTCTAAGCAGACACTTAAATTCCAACACCTAATAGAAGATGATGAGAGAGAGATTTTGGTATGTAGTGGTGGGTTGACCTTGGCAGGACAGCAGGTGCCCAGCCAGCACTTTTTCACTCCCCTTCCCAGCCATAAAGGGGAGTGAGTAAGATGGAAAACAACTCCTGCGTTGGGATAAGGCAGTTTGTTGAAGCAAAAGTAAAGCAAAAACTTGCGCACACAAAAGTGAAGAGAAAAATAACAAGGTTTATTCTCTCCTTCCCATGGGCAGTGATGGTCAGTCACTCCTGAGCAGCAGGGCTTACGCACACGTGACGGTTCCACAGCAGGCAGCCACTGGAGACAGTGAATGCCTGCCTTCCTGCTCCGTGCCTTAGCTTTTATATCTGAGCTGATGTCATACAGTGTGGAATATCCCTTTGGTCAGTTTGGGTCAGCTGGCCTACTTGTGTCCCTCCCAGAAAGAACGTTACGTACTGATGCTGTGCTCAGCAGTAGCCAAAACACCGGTGTGTTATCAACACCCTTCTGGCTGCCAATGCAAAGCACAACACTGTGAGAGCTGTTATGGGGGAATGAAATCCACCTCAGCCAGACCCAATACATATGTGTATTAATTTTATATATTTAAATATCTAAATATATATATACATGTCTGTATATATCTAATATATATACATATCAGTATATAGAGAGTGTATATATATACTAAACTCTGTGTGGAGATAGGAATACAAGATTGCCAGGATTTGGATTGAAGATCAGATGTAGATTAAGACTTTTGCAGCTAGGGACTGCAACTCACTTATTACTATCCACTTTATTTGTACATTCTGTATTTATTTAATTCTAGGTATTTTACAGAATTAACCATCTCAGTATCACACTGTTCAACAGTGACTCATTACCTTGCTGTCGGTGCAATGTAGAACGTGCTAAAGACATTAAAATAGTTCCTGAAATGCCTCTAACTACTGATTTGAGAAAAGAAGCAAACAATTAGATTAGATCATCCAATACACATGTAATTTGTCATGATATATTCAACACAGAAAGCTATACCATACATGAGTCTGCACAGAAAATTTAAATATAAATCAAGAAAGTTTCAACTGACACAAGAGTCTTTGTCTTCAACTTGATTGGCTTTAATCACACTGGATCTGGAATACCATGTTATATAAAAATATAACTTTTTCTCCCTCTGGCTGCTAATACAATAACTTCTTGGTAAGATATTCCTTTTATTAATAATAACCATAACAATTATTTTATTTATTTTGGATCTTTGCTCCAGAACATGTTAGCAGAATGGACACAAAGTTTTTCAAAAGCCAATAAGGCATCTCATTGTTTAATAAGCTTTTTTGTAAATATACTCCTTTTAGCAGCAGAACAAATAAAACAACAGTGAGGATCTGTGTGTTTATTTTCCTTTGATCTTTAGGGGTTAGCAGGTTTAGGTACACTGTAGAATTTCTCTTGATTTTTTTCCTTGTCCACAAAAAATGGGAAAAATGTTACCTACCCCACTTCTATCTTACAGAATTTGAGATATTATTTAGAAGGAATAGTGCTACAGAGGCTCATCATTTTGAACTTAACTGCAATGCTTTCAACTATTACAGTTATAATTTCTGACAGTAGAAAGTCTTTAGTCCTTTTATTTTATTTTTGTTTTTGCCAAATTCAGCTTACTGTAACAATTGTTCCCGTTGTGACTGTGCTTTAAACTGCCTTTATACATGAATGTCTCATTGCCGTCCAAGACCCAAGCTGCAGTCTGGCATCTTTTGGGACAGACCAGTTAGCTGTCTGGAGCCCTCAAGAGTTCTGAAAGTTGTGGAAAAGCCAGATATTGGGATGCCCAAGCAACAGTTTCTTCTGTCAGAGAGTAAAAACCAAGTACTTAATGTCTGGAAGTACAAGGAAAGAGTTTCTGTGGGCAGCCTGCTCTAACATCTCTTCATAAAGATCTAGTGCTTGCCACCAAGGCAGAAAGAATTACAGATCAGATGGAATATAGGGTCTGATCTATGTCTGCTCCTGAATGACATGCCCTGAGCCATCAACAGGAAAGACGTTAGACCCATGCAAGTGGACATCATATTCAGAGAAGCATGTTTACATCCACTGCTTTTTAATCTATCTGCATTCAACATTTTCCAGCAAGATGTGTTTACCTGTGTATGACATTATGCTGATCCTCCATTTCTACTTTTTATACAGCTATATTTAGTTACAAAAGAGGTAGCTAAATCAAGCACCGTGAATGTAGATAGTGACAATCTTAATGAAGAAGCAGAGATTTCTAAATTTTTTCTTCCCCCAAAAGCACATGACATGTTAGTTATAACACTATCAGGTTTATGGAACATTACCTGTCAATAGAATAGTCATATCACAGAAAGCTGCTTGGAGCTCTGGGAACCTTCAGTATCAAATACTGATAAAATTAATAAAAAAAATAGCCCCCTACAATAATGGGTGCTGACATCAATCTCAGGACTGCCACTACAAATTTGAAAGAAACTCTTATAGTGTACACAAATTAAAGTTGTAAATAAAAGCAAGGTTCCAAATCAAGGCCTTAGTGTTCTGTCACTGAAAGAAACCTCACAGCCAAAAGTTCAATATCTTACTTATCAAAAATTAAAATCTGTGCCATGACAATCAAGCTTTCACATTTTTGGTGTTATCAAGAAGGAATGGACTAAAAAAGAGCTATTTTTTCTTCAGATTACTGTAGTGGAATCTCACCTTTTTTTCCTTCTTGTTCCTTTCTAAAAATCTCACTGTTTACTTTCAGAGCAATTGGCTTCCAGATACAGTAACTTGCTCTGCAAATATAGTGATACAGTAATACATCAATGCTTGGGTGCAGCTCCCAGAGGGTACACTCACATTTAAAGAAAAATTAACCAAAACATATTTATGTTCCCTGTTGCTGCTGCAATTTTTTTCATTGATAAAAATGCACTTGCAGTATAGTATCAAAATTTGCAATCAGTGTGGAGGCAAGAGGGTCAGATAAGGAGCCAAAATATTCAAGTGGATAAATAGAATACAAACCTAAGTTTTATCATGTAAAAACTGCTAGGATTTTATCAAACGGTCTGCTCTAACTGACTTGTTTAGACTGTTCTGAACACTTCTGACAAAATGTTTTCAGGTATTTTGGTGATCTAGACAGAATTATATTATTGGAAGTGATTTATACTGCTAGGTACAGATTTATAAAAGTATCTTCAGGCATAAAAGAAATAATGTAAACTAGAACTCAAAAAAAACACTTAAAATGCCTGAAAGTTTATAAAAACAAAGATATACATCTGGACTGACAAAAACAATCTAAAGAAATTAAGTGACATATATACATTTCATATACAGTTACTGTGGAAAATTAATGTCCCTAAGACAACTTTAAGGATCCACACTTGACATGGAATAAATTTACATTTCTGATGAGTTCTCCTGCAACAAACCCTTAAGGATCCTTATGGTGCCTGAATTTAGTTTAAAAGCTTTTTTCAGTCACCCAGAGGATGTTTCTGGAAATTATACTTAACTGTCATGGATTTTGGTGATTAGTACATAGTCAAAGCATTTAGGTAGCATTATTTATTTTTAATATAATTTCATGTTCTCTTTAACGTTTATTTCTTCTTTTTGTTGTTGTTCTTCTTCTTGTTCTTGCTGTTTGGGCTTTTTTTTGTTAACTTTTTTGTATTATTGCATTTTATTATTCCCCCTTAATTTTGTTGTTTGTTTGTTTGTACCCCAATGTACAAAAGTCAGCAGGCAAAACTTGATACACAGGAAGTTCCACCTGAATTTGAGGAAGAACATCTTTATTGTGCGAGTGACCAAGCAGTGGAACAGATTTCCCAGAGAGCAGATATTCAAAATCTGTCTGGATGCAATATTGAGTAATGTACTCTAGGATGACCCTGTTTGAGCAGGGAAGTTGGACCAGGTGAACCTAGCGATGGTCCTTTCCAACCTTAAGCATTCTGTGATTCTGTACCTAAATTCCTGAAAGTCCTTCTCTATTCATATCTTATTGTTTGCTAATGACCTAAAATACACATATACCACTGTGCTTAAGCAGCTGGTGTTACATTGGCATTACTATCTATGTACCTCTCCCCATTTTTCTAAACTCTTGCATGTATACTCTATCTGTAATTCCTAGACCTGCCAAGAAGTGCAGGAGGGCAAGGAGGGAGGATTTATCTTGATCTCTGTATCAGACTCCATAGATCTTACGGATATGACTAAACAGGCTTGACTCAAAAGTTGCCATCTCTTGTTCTTGTTGGCCTTGCACCTTTTTTGTCCCTGCTCCCATTTTCAAACTGTCCTGTACCAAGACATTTCAGGCTGACTTACTCTTGATTTCTTTTCACAAAAATATTCACATAGTGAGCAACAAAGCAGTTACTCTCATAAAAACAGTAGCATGTCTGAAACAGAAAACTGGGAGCAGATTGAAGAAATGGACTGACAGGAACCACAAAGGGAAGCACCAAGTTCTGCACTTGTCCAGAAACAACCCCAGACACCAATATATGTGGAGAGTTGACCAGCTGGAAACCAGGGGAGGAGCATTTGGGGATTTCACAAGACTTCTTATGGGATGTTTAGCGGAGCAGCCAACAGCAGGGAAAGGGATGGTAGGTGATTTGAGAGGAACAAGTGTGGGGAAATAGGGTTAAGAAGGGAAAAGTAAATATCATCTAAATAGTTGGCTGATTGGTACAACTGTCTGCATGCTATCTCCCTCACCTTCAGAACAAATTCTTCTCTAACTCTTTCCTGGGCAAGGTACTCCCACTCTCTCTACTACCCGCCTGTACAGGGGTCTGAGTGCCAGAAATTGCAGTCAGATCATGGATCAGGGATTCCATATGCCTAGATGCTGGTGACTGATGAGACCCAAGTAAAACCCAGTGAAACTGAGTGCCAGCCACAGGACTGGGACCAAGGCTTAGAGGCCCAGTAACTGGATTGTGTGAGGATCTTACATGTGAGCACTAGTGAAGATCAAGCCAGACTTCCTGGGCAGTGGTAGGTAAAGTGGCTGAGGAGCCAGGGAGGCTGGGATCACGTGTCTCTAAATGCGAGACTATGGGGGAACTAACTAGAGATCAGGGAAGTCCTGGCCAGCTTTGGGGTTTGTTGTGCATGTGAGTATGACCATGAGTGAGAGGTCTGTAATAGTAATTGGAGTGCTATTATGGCCTTGAGTCTTGTATGTTCATTTTGAGAGCAAAAGAGGAGTCTGGGATCCATGGCCACTGCTGGGCAGATCGAGTATCTGAGAATGACTGCTGGAAGGATCCATGTTGTCCATACATGTATTTATAGCCTTACCATGCACCTCCACCTTGCTCAGCTAGATGGGGGAGCAGGATGAGGCCATTGGTTCTGCCTGTGTTCATGTGAGTACTCTGTGTGTCTTGTCTGTCTCTGTCAGTCTGCGTGGATGGCCACGTATATTTGTGTGTATGTGTTCTCTGTGTGCAAGCGCCTACTGGGAATTCTTGCTCAGCCTCACTGCTGGTGGGACCTGGAACACCGACCTCCATCAGTTTCACTTCACTCAGCTTGTCAGTGCTGACACAGCATATTTTCCCCTAAAAGGTATTAACCTAGAGAATACATAAGAAAACCCATGAATGATTCACAGATGAGATCAGTGTTTTAGAGGTCTCAGATTCTGCAGAGTGTAAGTACAAGGAATAAATTATACACTGCTGATTTAGTTTATATTTGAAACTGAGTCCCCCATCCACCAGCATTTCTGTTTGCCATCAATGTACAGAGAATATGGAACTTCAGCTGCAAGGCAGAACATTTATACTTGTTCTTTAAATCCTATGCTGATTTTTGGATCGTGATTATGGAGAGAGAGAACATGCTGAAAAGCAGTAATGTTTGGCTGAACTTCACTGAAACACCCTGGAAAAGGATGGACAGCCAGAAGCAAATGCTGAGTGAATTCTTTGATCATAAAACCTATCTGGTGCCAGACAATCCTTTTGATAATATATGAACCATGAAGAAACAAAACATTAAGAACAACACGGCACCCAATCAGGTTGGAGGGGAGGATTCAAGATTAACTTTTGTTTTCTCCTCAGGTAGCACGTCTCATAATGTCATCCATGGAAGCTCAGTGTAGCATGAATAGAAAAGAGCTCTCCTGACACTGCTTTTTGACTGTTTTAGCCTGTACAGCCTTGGAAATCTTGAGTTTTCTTTTTGCTTTGGATCTTCTTCCAGGGAGTTCTTACTGACCATGAACTGTCCCTATCTTAAATTTTAGGTTCTTAAACTAAATCGTCAGAGCAGAAAGCTCACACACTTTACATTGCCAAAACTATCCACAGCCACATGCCGTACCTGTGGGAAGAGAAAGAAAAACTTTGTGAATTTCAAAGAATGGAGTGTTTTAAGCACAGGGAAGAGGAACACTAACTTTCTTAGTGACAATTTGTTTATCAGACTGCCCTTCTTTTATGGCAGCTCAGTGCTCACAGCTGGATTGGACTGTCTGGAAATGGCTTAGAGTGTCCTATCTTGTTTTTTTTTAAAAAGAACTTGAAACAAATTTGAATGATTCAGAGCTTGCAACTGTCTCCAAGAGTTTTTCCCATTCTTCAAAATAACACTGAAAATGTTGGAGGCAAAAAATATTTTCAATATTCTTAGAAGAACAACAGAAGAGTCTTAATGCAAAAAGTAACATATGTTCTCTTGCCAGACAAATACTCCAGTGTAATACCACTAAGCCAAATGGGCTGAAGACAGATTGTTAAGCACAGAGAATGACAGTCACTTAATTCAATAACTTGGCTTGCTGGCAGAACTTGATCCCTATATTTCAAAGTGACTGGAAAAATGACAATTTCAGGAGATAGGTACTATCAAAAGATATCATAGAAATCTCTGCTCTCAAAATAGCAGACATAATGCTGAAAAAAAATAAACCACTTTCTAGAAGATGTGATCAAGTGGACAAAAAACTTCAGAACTAACAGCAACTGTATTTAATGTCTGTGTTAAGTGGATGATGATGCAGAACTTGGTGTAAAGTTCATGAAGAGTATGTTATAAGCCAGAGGTATGAGACCTAAAAATTAAAAGGGTAAGGTAAAGATATAGCAGACTAAATGCAATAAGCTATATTACAGTGTAATATACATATTATTACATAACTATTTTAGAGATAATACTTTTTCTAAAGGGTTCTAAATCATAAAATGAAAGATCCTATTATATTCCAAGGTGAGTATAACTCCAAAGAGTGTAAGTGGGAAGTCAACAAGCACCAGCATGTTGCCTCCAACAAGCTGAATTTTTTGTTGAAGAAAACTGATTTTATTTTTGGAGAATTATCTTGCAAAGAGGACAATAAACATTTCTTCCAACAGCGAAAGACTGAAATGGCCCCTTTAACTGATTTCATGTCAGTTAAAGTGGAAAACTTTAACTTTTTGAATGCTTTTATATGGCAATTTTTCAAGGACAAGTTTCGTCAACAGAAGTCAAATCTTTCGTGAAAATACTGCTTCATTCAATCTATCAATCAGATGAAAGCTTGCAGCTAGACTGAAAAAGGTTCAGGAGGCTGAAAGTTTAAGACCAAAAAAAAATATTAGAGCTTTAAAAAAAGTTAATAATGCAAATAGGGACAGGTGATAACACCAATTCAAGCCATTCAAGTTCAGTAAAGGAATCTGTTTTATAAATATTTTTTAAAATTATTGATTTTGCAATGCCCAATATTCAATCCAGATCTTGAAAGAAAAACTGATGTTTGATTGAAAATATTGGGAAACATTTGTAGCCCCACCAAACATAAGCAAAATATGTGTCCATGACATGTTTTGGTCTGTAGTTCCAATTTCAGCTATGATCAACTGATTACTTAGCTTCATCTTTTTCAAGCTAACTGTCATATTACAGAAGGATCACTAAATTCCATTCAGAAATATCTCTGTTTATTCAGCAAAATTGAATGTTAGCTCTTTTTTTGAATCCATGAAGTCAATAGAAATTTTTTTAAAGGTACTGGCAGCACATGCTGCCAGAGTGAGAGTATTTCAGTGCTCTCTGCTGTATTAAAACATAGCTTAGATCCACAGTGAGATAATCTCGACTTAGATGGTATGTAATTTTATTCTTTCAAAGTATTGTACTAGCATGGTCAGTACAGATCCACTTTCTAGCATAAAGAGATGAAAATTGCTGTTTGGAATTTTACCAGAGTTGTAAAAAATTTTTTGTACTTCTTTTAAGAATCACAGTCTCATTACATTTTATTGTTTTGGTTTCATTTTGTTCTGTAATGTGACCACATTTTGAAGTGAAATAAGCTACTTTTCATCCAAGAATTTAGGTTTTTAATTTATTAGTTCAGCTGCTACTCTGGGGTGGGGGAACTGAAAATAATGGAAGACTGCAGGAGAAAAGTCAATGAAAAGTCTTTTGAAATTTCAGTCATCGCTGTTTGAATATTACACTTTGTGTCTCAAAATACACTGGTCCCTGGTGGAATCTACATATTTTAATTAGCAAACTCTTTTCATCAATCCAGCCTAAATCCACACTGACCTGAATTTAAGGGGTACATCTCACACAATACCTCTGGGAGAGTGGATGACAAATATCATTGCAAACTCTATTTTTCGAAGCATTTGCAATAACTGTATTAAAACCCAACCAACCAACCAAACAAGCAAATAAAAACAAACAATAAATCAACACTATAGAGAAAAAAAATTTGTTACTTATTTACATATTATCAAGTCTCTTAAGACCAAACAGGGTAATCTAAAAAAAAATCAATATACAAGTTGTAGAAACAAGTCATAGGGCAATCTTACCTGCAGGTAAATAGAGCATGTGAATAAAAAAGAGAAGAATCAAAAAAGATAAGGTGAAAGTAATTCCATTGCTGAGAGAGTTTCTCTACTATTCTTTCTCTTCTCTCTCCCAAATCTTGATATTTAACATTCTGGTGCCAAAAATACCCAATTACAGATAGGGACCTGTCCAATAAGCAAACCACAGTTACAGGAAATTCTATTACCAGTTATATAGAAGTTTTGTGATTGCAGTAAAGACTATGATGTGCCGGCTTGCCTACTGGTTACAAAAGTGCTCACCGGAGGTCTGGGGAAAAGTCACCAGTTACAGTTTGTGTGGGGCAATCAAAGATTATCAGAACTGTAGAGTCACTTCTCAGAAAGAAGGGATTGAAACTATTTTGTACTATTTTGCAGATATAAAATGACAAATAAATAATAATAGTAAAATAAAGAGTGAATATGATAGATGACTCTGGAATCGTAAAAAGTCATGGATGCAATGAATAGGAATGAATATTCACTATTTTCTACAACATAAAAACAATGAAATGCCAAACTTAATGCATTATCACTGAGTTATAGTGTTGAAAGGGGAATACAGTGGGGGCAGAATTAGTTTTGCGTATACATGAGAAAGGGAAAAATCTTGAACAATTTTTTCTAGAGCAATATTTAGATTGTTTCTCATTTTGTATTAAGAAGATTTCAAAATGTTCTGTCATCTTCTAGGTATTAGATTAAATAGAACATTACACATATAAACTAATTTTTCTGTAGCTGTAACACATTTCCATGTAGATGTTGACTCTGTTATGGAAGTCTTAGACAACTGTGAAGAGCAAACAAAGAGAAAAATACTTATGCAATTCACTCAATTCACCTTGATTAAGGAACACATTGAAGGCACAACATTTAGATTGAAATCCACAGTGTTCAACACCCCACAATATGAGAGTATTTGGTGTTGTTTGTATCTGTTTATGTAGGTGAAAGTCTGTTTACACAACAGAATTATGAACAGCATGAGACTATCTACATGTAAGGTTGTGTTTTGGAATCATTTCTACTCAAGAGCTGAATAAAGTAGGAGAGCAATATATTATGAATCTTTGGTAAGCAGTTAATGCAGCTGCTTATTCTATAATGAGAAAAAAAAAGTGCCAGACAAGCTCTATTTAAAGTTTTTTACTTGGGGAGGTCAATATATTATTCTGTACTTTCAGAGAGTGATGATCTGATAAAATTTCAGCAATCTTGGCATGAATTATATTATACAAAATTCACATAAATTACTATTAATATATTTACTGAGTTACTTGCAATTTGTCAAAAGCTATTCCCACTTATAGTTTAAATACTGTGCAAAAGAGATATGATGAAAGCAGTCATTTAGTCTCTATATGAGAGTGAGTAAATGTCAATTACCTTTTCTTTCTACAGCTGCATAATCAGAGATTTTCTGTTAAAAGAACATTTCCTTTTCAACCTCTCCTTGTTGCCTCATATGAATGAAACAATTATTTTTTTTCATTTTTCATTGAAGCGTACTCCTATACATTAATTTTATGAATTTTATTATGTTAAAAATTATACAGTAGATTTCTCTGAAAATCCTTTAATTGAAAACTAAATTATGCAATAATTTTGCAAGGAGGAAAGAAAATCTACATTTGTTATTGAGTCATGATAAGCACATGAGAAACAGAGAAAGATCTATTAAAGGTATTACATAGGTAGAGGAGAAGAAGGTAAGAAAAGGAATATCAAAGTAGAAAAGAAGAAATTATAATAAAAGTATTCATACATATCTTATAGAAAAGACTAAGATATGCTCTTTGGTAATTCTAGAATGCGTTTGAGATGTTCCAGAACAGAATTAATCAACCTTGCCTTCATGAATATAGAATCCCTCTTACTAAGAGGTTTAGTACTCTTATATTGGTTTATATAAAATGCAAGAGTATTAATGTTCTCTAGCTAGATATTCTTATTATTGGACTCGGTCTGATAGTCTGAACAAAAGTGGCTAGAAACCAAATTCTGTTGAATCAGTGCCACTGGTCTCGCCAGCCTTGCGGCCATACCTCAGGGCAACTGAGTTTCAGCAAATATGCCAGAGAACACTGTTAGAACATTGGAAACAAAATTCTCTGGATTTCAGGTTTTTTCATAACCTTTTGAAGCAGGGCCATAAACAAACTTAACATACATGAGTGTAAGATATAAAATATTACACTTCTTACCGAAATGTAGGTATATCATAGCTGATGTACTAGTGTGTTCTACCTCTATCATCACGTGCATGACCTTTTCTGAATTAAGTGATGAATATCATGCTGCGTTGAGAATTATTTCTTTTCTCCTCTATAGCAGTTTTTTTCCATTTCAGATCTGCATAATGGAAGTGAAAAGGTGAGATGCACATGGTTTTGTTCTGAAATGCACTACTGTCGTGGTGGCTTGTGCTATCTTCTCTTTCTTTTTACTTGTCCAATATAAACAAGAATATTGCTGCATTAAATGGAAGCTTTTGCTATCTCTTTTGAGTAGTGTTGACCATCAAGTATTATGCATAAAATCTAATTAGTGGGTTGATTTCATTCACTATCTTTGGAAAAAATGTTTCATTATTATGCTAATAGAAATAGCTCTTGTTTCCATGCTGTCCTGATAGACTGTAATATGAAGCCACTAAAAGTCAAACTCCTTGTTAATTTATAGCCTGTGCTATAAAGTGTTGGCTAAAGGTTAAAAGGCCTGTGTTATCCAAGCTTCTGAAGTTATACCACAGAATTTAGCTATTGATAGTTCTATAGTAGTTTAAAACTCAGTTCTCTACACTAGCATAAACTAATATATATTGTATTAAACTCAGTTTTATACGTTAGATTCTGGAAAACAAATGTTACAGGTGACTAGTAAATAAAGTAACAAATATATTTTTAAAATCTTAACAGTTACTAAGAATTAGTGCAGATGAGCCGGCACAATTTGCATAAAACCATGCCATTGTTCTGTTTAGACTGTATCTTACTTTAAGAAATTATTTGTTGTGGTGCCAGAAAAACAAGATACCATTTGTCTTTCATATACAGACAAGGTAAAAGAGTAAAAAGGTGCAATGAAAAACCATCAGGTTGCATATATAGATTTCACAGTCACACACATTACAATGCCACCAGCTAAAGGCACAATCTGTATTTGATTTTGCCATCTCACTAGTGTGACCCCTTCAGTAATAATCTTTCCAGTTAGCAAAACTTGTTTTTCTTCAGCTATCATCAACCAACCCAGCTGTCAACTATAAACTTTCAGTTAATATATGCTGCTTTAATACTCTATTTTTTGGGGGTGCAAAGTTTTTTGAAATTTAGCCCAAATGACCAGTAAATAGACCTATACTATTAAGTGAAATAAAAACTTTTATTAACCTAAAGTTCAAATACCTTTCTGATATGGCTTAATTAATTTAAAAAAATGCTTTTAGACAGGTTTGAAGTATGATTATTTAGTACAGGAAAATTAGAATTGCTGTTCAAGAAACAAGCGATACAAACCTAGCACACTTAACTGCATTCATGCCAATCCTGTGGTAAACTCATTTTTATGTTTAAGCTGGACTATTTTATTTCCCCTTAGGCCTTCTCCCCAGGGATCCTCCTTCCCAAGCCATTTTCTCAGAGCTGTGCCTGTATTTTGAAAAGAAATCTGCTGGGATAAGAGCTGAGAAAATGAAATACAAGGCAGGGGATCAGAAAGTGTGAGTATGCAGAACAGAATAAAAATGGGACCAAAAGAGGACAAAGAAAATAGCTGGATGAAAGACAACAAGAAGGCACATAGCTACAGGCTAAGAAAAAAATTTCTTCACCAACTCCAAATCCTAAGGTTGTTTATAGGATACAAATATAAGCAGTATTGCTCTTGGAATGGAAAGATCATTTATTAAAATCTGAATATTCCAACACATACTTTATTTTATTCTTCAGTATTTGAATTTTCATACCATGTGCAAGTGGAACCAACTTTCACCTGTTACTTTCATCTAAGATGAGCAGCATTTTATTTCTTCTGAAATAAAGATGCTATTTTTTGAAGTTATGAAAAGGAAATACTCTAAAACCAGTTGTTCAATGAAACACATAAACCTCCCAACCAAGGGCCTTGATGACAATGAATGATTTCTCTCATTTTGCAAAACTGATATGTCATATATGCCAAACACCAAACATATTGGAAACTGCAACAGAAGTGCGAAATGATTTTTTTTTCGGTATACAAGACCAAAGATTTCAGCCAGCATTCTCTATTCTGTGCTCATAGTAACACACTGATCTAATCTAAAAACCTGTTATGTACATTTTGGGTCATCAAATATAAGATTCCTTACTACTTGAAAAGGAATGAGTCATGCTAGACTGATTTTATCCCATGCTCTGATAAAAAAACCTAACAGCGTTACAGTGTTAGTGTGCCTGAGTTCTAATAAGCAGCTACCATGTCACACTCATGTAACACTTGCTGGCCCCCAGAATGGATTTTTGCTGCTGAGAATATAAAAACTGGCTTACGAAGCTTAGATTCCTTGAAAGGCAAAACAAGAAGAGGTGGATATTTACACACTATGCCATGTCTCCTGTAAAGGAACATTATTTGCAGCGCAGTAATTCTGAAATGTTTTTTAAGACTGTCCTTGGGTTTGCAGCAGCAGAAGTACAACTGCTATTGTTGTTAACAGCACTTCATGTACATATGTTTAGGTGGAACTTATGCAATCCATTAACTACCAAATAGCAAATGGTAACAGAGCGGGTTTATGAAGCTGAAATGTTGCACAGCCATTAAATAGTGTCACCTGACAGTCTGTATCCCTACCATTTAACAACAATTAAGCTTCCTGGCATTTTATAAACTGATAAAAATTTAGAGAAGTTAGGAAAAATACGACTAGTAATGTCAGTGAGAAACTGAGAAGTGGTAACTGAAAATAACATATCCAATGAAATTGTTATCGTAGAATTTTACAATCATAGCATCATAGAATGGTTTGGCTTGGAGGGGTCCTAGAGCATCATTTAGTTCCAACCCCCCTACCGTGAGCAGGGGCACCTTCCACTAGACCAGCTTAATTGTGTCTTACCAAGTCCAAG
This sequence comes from Cephalopterus ornatus, assembly GCA_013396775.1. Classification (NCBI taxonomy): domain Eukaryota; kingdom Metazoa; phylum Chordata; class Aves; order Passeriformes; family Cotingidae; genus Cephalopterus; species Cephalopterus ornatus. The sequence continues at coordinate 54,985 of VZRE01002392.1, forward strand.
TGTTAGAGAAAATTCTTGTTTGACAAGTGGATCATCATTAGTCCACAAAGGGCCCAGGGGGTGTCCTACCTGCACTTCAGCTGCCAGTGAAGAAGTTCAAGGGCCTCCAACAATCTCTGTGTCCCAGCTGCCAGTCCCCTACAGTTACCTCTGGTATCCTAGAGAGTGCCAAATGGCACTAGACATCTATCTTCAGGCAACTATATCATACCATTTTGCTTTATCTATCACAAGGAGAAAATAGGACATGAAACCCAAACATCTGATTTTGACAGAATGAACTTTGTTTGGACTGCACTAAAGCTGCTACTAAAATTTTCCTAGATGAGAGATAGACTTTCAGATTGGAAGACCTAAATTCTCCTCAAAGCTACTTTTCCATCTATCCATGACAGGTAATGGAAACAATAATTTATTTGCATCAGCCCTTTGAACCCAGTGAATGGATATAATAATAAATAGCACAAAAATGTAGGCTGGTATGGAAAATGCTGAGTGTGCAATTCTCCCTCTATCGTGAAGGGAGGAGCTGTGTATGTGGGCCCTACCCCCAGGAGCATTCCCAAGTCTCTCTCTGCATATGTAAGGTGTACGAATTAACATCTTTGCTGATCATCTCACCTCAGATAAGTCAGTCTAGTACAGACCCAGCATTTACAGTGTAGTAAACCTCTCAAAAAAATGTCATATAGTAGCAATAGTAAACTGTCATCCTCTGGAAAAGAGAAATTCTGTACAGCATTGGGTGAATACATAACAATTGGTTATATATTTTGGATTTTTTCATGGAAAATCCATTTGTTGCTGATGTTTAATATAAAGACAAAAAGAGCAAACATTGTCTTTCTTATCTGTACATTTTTCACTTGGTGTTTTGACTGAGACAGAAAGTGAAAAACTTCAAAGGAATTTTTGAAATATTTATAAGTTGACCAGGACTAGAAACATCAAACATATCCAAGTGAGTACTTTCCCCAGAAGAATTTCTAAACCAATTTTCTATTTTATATCTACCATTTCAGGAAGACAATTCCTGACAAGCAATTCCTTTTTATTTTATTGTCTGCCTAAGAGTAGCATCATAAACTTGGTATATACTAGAACTCCTAAATACTATTTCTTTCAGTTACAGGCTTTCTTTAATAGTCTATAGATTCCAGTCCCAGTCCTGAAGAACATAAATTTTACTGAATGACTCCCCATATTGAAATTTTTAAAAATTTATAATCTCCCATTTACATCTAGAAATGTAGTTAATACCAAAATACGACTAATAAACACAAAAAATGTGGAAGTATTTCAAGAAATCCTAACAAGATTTAAAGACCAAAGAGAAGTCCAGATAACAGTCTAAATTTTGGATGCTTATTAGAGACAAATTGTCATATTTAGAGAGCTTAATACTTCTCTAATTTCCTCTTGAGAAATGTTTACCATTACAATGTGAAATTGCCCACACAATCAGAATTAGGCTTAAACTTAGATGCTTCAGACATGATAGTCACCTTTCAAACAAGAGGAACCAAAACCAAGACGTAGCCTTAATAAAGAGGTTATAATTTCACTGACTGTAAGACTACTGCATTAAAGATTGGTATATTGAAACATTGCACCTACACAGGGCACTGCCAAAGTCAGAAATGCTAAACTGTCATTCTGTAATATGAAATTATCATCCTTGTAGACTTGACTTTTTGAAAAAGATTTTTACTCTAAAGTGTACGTGAGGTCAGTGACATCTTGCTAGTCTCTGTCAACAAAATGGTACAAAGACACTAATTTTTATTTAAAAGGGCAGACAAATACCTCAAAAGAAACAGATTTGATTTTTTTTGATTTTGTTATTCAAAGAAGCATCCAAGACATATTTTTCTGTTTTAAGCATGTCACTAATTCAACTCAACAGGGGTCTAAGTATAGAGCATATATTGCAACATTTCAGAGGTGAGAGGAGAAGTAAAAATAGTTTTAGTGTAAAAGATATGGGCCTTGGTATTTCCTAATTTTACAGATTTTACTGAGTATATTATTTTTTCCTGAATTTCTCATGTTCTTTAAAATTCAGAGGGGGAAAGAGTGAAGATAAACTTGAAATCTCATTCTTGATGTTACTTCAAGTTAGGTATGTCTGAAGAAGGGTGAGGGGTCTAGAAAAGCTGGTGAGGGGTCTAGAAAACATGAGGAGTGGCTTAGGCAACTGGGTTAGCCTGGAGAAGAGGAGGCTTGGGGGGGGACCTCATTGCTCTCTACAATTAACTGAGAGGAGGTTTTAGTGAGGTGGGGAGTCAATCTCCTCTGTCATGTCTCAACTGAAAAAATGAGAGGGAATGCCCTTAAGTTGCACTAGGAAGTTCCGATTAGATATCAGAAAAAAAAAAAAATCACTGAAAGAATGATCAGGCATTTGAACTGCCCAGGGAGATGGTGGAGTCAAATCTCTAGAAGTGTCCAAGAGGTATCTGGATATGGCACTTGAGGATATGGTTTAGGGCTGATTATGGTGGTGCTAAGCTGACAATTGGACTAGATCATCTTGAAGGTATCTTCTAACCTTGATGATTCTGTGATTCTAATAGTCCAGAAATCCAGCACTTAAGGTGCATGAGAATTGACTGAAGGTTCAAAGACAAAAGACGAAGACAGAAGGTGGTTTTCTGCAGCTTTTGTTCACGAAATTAATCTCATTCTCACTAAAAATCTTGTTCTCACTCTATATTAATCAAATGATGCTTTAACTGATACCAAATTTAGCACAGTTTCAGCATTGTGACTGTACAGAGTGGCCACTCATAATCCATTGAACCAGACTAAGATTTTGAGAAGACTATGTACTGTTATCTATTACAGAATACAAATGTCTTTCTCACTTGCTTTTGATTTAACTATAAGGCATAAAAGTCAAGAATGACACATTTTCTTTTCCTAAAGAAAACATAACACTGAAACCAGTATTGGAGATGTCAAATCAACATTGCAAATGTTGGAAAAATAAGATGACTAGTCTGTGAAACTTCATTAAAAAATAAACTGAGATTTTCAACTATCAATTTCCTCTTTAAAATTTTATCACTACTGTCTAAAATTCAATTTGAACTTTAATTTCATTTTCAAGTTGGGGATAATTGAGTCTATTGAGAATATATCTTTGGAGCAGTACAGGTTTTCTTCAGTAATTGTGTACCTCATTTCTACTGGTTTCTAGGAAAGAGTAAAGGCAAGGAGTAAAGATAAAATACCATTGGAACTCTATCTAATGACAGATGATTTTATAAATACTATTAAAGATTTAACAGTAGGAGGCTGATGATAGAATACTGTCAGAAGGCTTTTTCAGCTGCCAGATATTATAGTGAAGCATTGCTGTTGTTGTAATTAGGACAGCAATAACTCAATTGCTATAGAAGCAAACAAGTCTTTAAAGCTTCCCAGGTCCGTAGAAACAATACATATTTTTCCTGTTTCAGTGAATGCCAGGAACACCCCATCATACCAGAAAAAAGTGACACACATGAACATAGTTCATTCAAGTGTCTGGGAACAGAAGCCAGCAGCACTGCGAAAGCTACAAAATGCAATTGACAGTGTAGTTAATGTTTTAATTTCCTGTGGAATACACACTAGTGTCTGAAGTGGTAAAATTCAAAGAATGACTGATAAGGTCAAAGTTCTTTAAATGCTAAAATAAAGAGCAAAATAAATTTTAAAAGTCTCTCAATCCTACTCTTTCCTTCTGTGAAGAACTTTATACTCCCACAAAACACTCACAGAATCCTAGAATGTTGGAAAGGTTAGAAGGGACCTTAAAGACCATCTAATCCCAACCCCTTCTGCCCTGGGCAGGGACACCTCACACTAGACTGGGTTGCTCAAGGCCTTATGCAGCCTGGTCTTTACCACTGCCAGGGTCGGGGCATCCACAACCTCCCTGGGCAACCTTCTTTCCTTCCTTCCTTCCTCCCTTCCTGCTTTCCTTCTTTACTTGTGTATACTTTTTCTCTATCATGTTGTTGTGTGTTAACCCCAGCTGACAACTAAACACCACAGAGCCCCTGGCTCACTCCCCCTGGTGGGATGGGGCAGAGAATCTGATGGGTAAAAATACAAAAGACCTTGGGTTGAGCTAAAGAAAATTTAACAGGTAAAGCAAAAATCGTGTGTGCAAGCAAAACCTAAACAAGGACTTAATTCACCGCTTCCCATGGGCAGGCAGGTGTTCAGCCATCTCCAGTAAAGCAGGGCTCCAGGATACCTGAGGATTACTTGGGAAGTCAAACACCATCACTCCAAACGTGCATACCTGCCTCCTTCTTCCCCTAGCTTTATATGCTGAGAGTGACACTATAGGGTACAGAATATCTCTTTGGTCAGCTGTCCCAGCTGTGTCTCTTCCCATCTTCTTTTGCACTCCCAGACTCCTTGTGCGTGAGGTGGGACAAAGAACAAAAAAATCCTTGACCCAGTGTAAGTCCTGCACCGCTATAATGAAAACACCCCTATATTGTCAACACTCTTTTCAGCACAAATGCAAAACTTGACCTCCCACTATCCACTGTGAAGAAAATTAACTCTATCCACCAGTACACACATGAACTCAACTATAACAAGAGAACTTTTTGATGATACTTTGTTTGATGGTATTTTGGTGATCCTAATACGTCCCTTCTAACTGAGGATATTTTGTGATTCTATTATAGTCTTAGGTAAGTGTAGCTTCAGAATACATCAACTTTGTTCAAACCAATGCGAGCTCCAAAGAAGAATAGAGTGTACAAAACTGAAAGAAGTTGAGTAGAGTGACATACTTAGTACTAAAATAATAAGGTAAAAACCAAGGAAAGCCCAACAATTAATGCAAAGTTCTTAGATAAGAAATGAGAGTAATCTAGTTCTATTCAGAAAAGAGACAAAATAAGAAAACTTCTATAGCAACATTTCCTCAAATGTTTCAGTACTGCTTACATAGAGAAATAATGATCAGAATAAACCAGATTTTTACCTGTCTCATTTAGTGTTGCTTTGAAAAAATCTGATTATTTCACCAGGGTCAAGACTGATTTATTTTATTGGTTTATTTTGAGCCAAAGCAGTATGTGGGAAAAGAACTTTGTGCTGTTATTCATGGAAAACAAATCTTTTTGTTACTTTCACAATTTTTAAAAATAATATTAGGAATCATAAATAAGAAATTCAGGCTTTATACTCAAAGGAAAATTGGAGCACATGATTTCATATTAGTATCTAGAACAGAAGATTTAAAAAAAAAAAAAAAGAAAAAAGAAGAAACTTCTTAATTGCTGTTTCCTTAAAGACTTACATGGCCTTATTAAATCTGGAACCAGTGAAGAAGAATGAAGCAGCTGTTAGGAGTCTGAACAGAAACCAAACAACCACTTAAGAGCTTTATTGTTTTCTTTTCGTTCTTAGAGATTTATTTTATTTTATCCCATGGCAGTTTATGAAAGAACAAGAGGAAAACATTTGCTTATGAGAACAAAAACAAGCATCAAAATTGAAGCAACCGAAATGAAAACATTGTTATTGTTTCATTTCTCTAGGATACATCTTCATGCAGAACATTGAACATCTGTCAAAGAGTAAGGAGATACTGATGATGTTCCGAGCCAGATTTTCAAATAAGTAGTTCCATGAGCCAATGGAGCTTGATTTTCAACATTTCTAGTGTGCAAGAACTCTGCCTTTAGTAAAGGCATTAATAAAGTCTCTCTGGGTACCTATTTTCATAAAAATCATAGGAAATGTTACAGTGTTTGAGACCAAAACTTCATTGTCAAATCAGTGGGTGGATTCAAAAGTAACTGATCTGAGAGAAGCTCTTTCTCTGACATGAAGAATTTGACCATGTATGTCTCGTTACATGTGCTAAAAAACCCCGCTACGTCCTTGCCTTAGCATGAGACTAAAGTCCTGCAATTTGCAATCTAAGCAGTGAGACAAAACAAAGGCTTTCTGAGGGGGATCCTGGAGATCAAGCAAGTTCAGAAAAGCCCAGTCACAAACCTAAGTGTCAGTATTTCCATATTTGTTGTGAGATATGCAGACTAGCTTCTGAGCCCATAGTACTGAGCCCAGCAGTGGTTTCATTAAAATACTCATATTAGGTAAAGGAAGGTTGGTACTTCAGAAGAATTGAACTATGCATGATTACATCCCATGTCACTAAGCTTAGAAAAGATCAGATCCTTAGGGCTGACAGATGGGTAGTTTGTGACTTCCACGGTGCTTGTGTGTTTGTGATTCCACTCAGACTAGCAGAGTGGCTGCTTGGAAGCTAACTCTTCTGTTTAGCTGCAATTTTTTTAACGTAATTAAGAATTCTATTAAAAACATAGTGTACACAGTAAGACAATTTATTTTTAACTCATATGCTAACAAATACAGTGATGTTACTTGTGAATATGAATGGTAGAGAAAGCAAGAGCACAGGCAGAAGGTCTTGCAGTGCAAAAGAAGACATCCTGATTAAAATAACCTTTCTAGTATAAATCTGTATGCAGTAAATCTATCATGTTATCTAGAAACGGTTACAAAATATTTACAAAATAAGCACAGGGGTCCTGAACATTATTTTTTCTGATTCTGCCATGTTTTTACTATATGTTGGGGCAGAAAAAAAAAATCATATCAAGGAATAGGAAAGCAATATGCTAGAGCCACAGAAAAGTCAATACTTTAGAGGCAGGCTAAGTTTTGTCTGAGGAGCAGAGCCAGTTTTTTTCTGCTGTAAGTTATGCTTTTTCTGTGTAAATAATGGTCAAAAATCTTAGTTTCTGATGGCTGTCATTGACTGTGGATTGACTCAGCTTACATCATAAAAAAGAGGGCTAGAAAGACGTAGCAGATGCCACCTTGCATTGCAATCATTCCTAACTAACTAATGTAATCAATACTAAATGAACTCAAGGCATTTTATAAACCCATACAAATTTAGAGAAGTTAGGAAAGATATGACTCCGTAGTAATGGAGTGAGAAACTGAGAAGTACTTCTTTTTTACTGCAGAAAAGTGTAGCGGCTAAAAAACCTATTCACAGTGCAGGAATGAAAGAGATAAAAAATAAAGATCACTTTACCTACATATTCATCAGGATGACATAGCCTTAATACAGCAAGATATTCTTTCTCCAGCAGAGTAGCTGATGTTGGCAGTACTATAGTGAGGCTGGCAACTTATGTTCGTTCATTTTGCTTGTATTCCTTTCAGGGATATACATACAGTATCTTGCCTAATTTGCTTTGCATTGATATGGCACAAAGATACAAAGCATAAAAATTAATCCAAGCAACAACCAGATACAGCATATATTAATGGGCTCAGCCTGGAGGGAGACTAGACCAGAGATGATGGTGTATGGAGAATTGATATGGACAAACTGACTAAACTGACTAAATAAGAATATCAAGCTATTTATATAGCATTGATCCATTGGCTTGAGAAGATAAACATTCCTGGGAGACCACAGTTTGTTCTAATAAGTTTTATTCCAGCTGCTGGGTTAATAAGAAGCAGAAAGTTATTAAGAGGAAATGTATGCATGTGGAAATATTAGCTTCTGCCTCTGGTAATTTAAAACTTATTCACATCCTCTTTATTCTTGTTTATAGAAAAAAGGATAATCCACCTCATAAATCAACCCCGGTGTTTTGAGGACTGTTATCCTTCCCATTATTTATAGGAAAAAGTAATGTATGAGGAGTATGAGACAATGTTTAACACTTTCCTAAATGGATCCAAGCTCTTGTTAAGTGACTTACAGACCACAGCAGGAAAAGCAGTTTACACTGGATTGTGATGCTTCAGTTTAAAAGTGTCATTTTATAGATCTCTTCTGTCACTGATTTTTGATTTCTAGAGTAGAATCTTCTCTGTTGCAAGCTGAAAGGAGGTTGTTAGGAATAGAGTTCCAGCCTTTTGAACTATATGAACAACACTGCAAAGGATTAAAATCAAAATCTTATTACATTCTACTTAGTTGGAGAAATCAACTATTTGGTCACAGAAAGGCAGTGGCAACTTTTGAATTAATTAATTCACAGGATTTGGAATATTTTGATTTTTTTAATAATTATAAGGGAAATTGAAAAATGCATATTTGGGCACCTCCATGACCATTACGTAATTTTCATAGAAAGCATGAATAATTTGAAGTCAGTCCTGAAGATGAAAGAAAGAGTATCAGAGTGAGCACAAAATGAAGAAGATTTTCTGAAAACTAGAACAACTCAAGAGCAATTGATGTAATGATCCAAGCACTTTCAAGTGTGCTCTGGAGAGACCCAAACTTGACGTTTCTTTAAAAAGATGCCCTGGATATGAGAACATGTATGAAAGGGAAAAGCAAAAAGATTTTTTTTTTTTTACTGATACAAGGTACATAAAAAAGCAAACACATAAGTCTTTTTCTACACAGAATACAGGCTTGACATTTTTCAGTTTGGATTTGAAAGGTCTATCCTCTCTGTGGGATCACTTGAAATCATTGACTTAGGCCACAACTGAATAAACATCTCAGCCTTGGATGACACTGTTTCACTCAAAAAGCTGCAGTGGATATTCTTGGATAGAAAATATTCTAACCATCCTAAAACTGATATTTTCCTGAGTCATTCTGTCCTGCAGTAAAGCTGACCACTACCTATAAACTGACCACTACTTATCAAACTTATATGCTCCTCAATGGTAACAACAGATACTAGCTTGCTTTTGCCCTAGAAGCTTTCTGTAGTACAACTACTTAACCTTGATGAACTTGCTGTCCAGAAGAGATTTTCCATCCACACAAGTGACGTAGCAGTCTTAAAGGTGGCCCTCTGACAGAAAGAGGAATTCCCTCAGAATGAAAAAGAAGTAAAATTGACTTGACAGCTTTGCAATGCAAATATAAGCCATCCTATGGTCAAAGAACACCAATAAATTCCACAGAACTCTTGTTGGAAAAAAAAACAAAAACAAAAACCAAAACAAACAAACAAAAGTTTGAGCTTTTTTCAGTTTCAATTCATAGGCTGCTTTTTTGAATTTGTCTTCTTGCTAGAAATCACCAACACTTCACTTCATCTTGGCAGACTTGGCTGAGAACTTGGTCTGAAATTTCTTCTGGTTTCAGTCATTTGTTGTCTATTGTTAAAAAATGAATTATTTAATTTCCTTCCAGGCAAAGCACAGAAACTCATGAATGACATGCCTCTTTTATAATTTATAATAAAGAAATCATATTTTCAGTGATAGGCACCTGTTACACTCACAGTTAGGTTTGCTGATAGATAGCATGCATGGCAGGAACAAATCGAATTTCCTAACACCTCAATGCTAACTAGCATTTATTTATACCATGTGTTTAATTTTCTTCTCAACAATTTAGTACCAAGCGTTGGTCTCTGAATTACTAATAAGAACCCAACTGGGTGGCAATTCTGATTAAAGTTGATTTTAAGATCGGCAGAACTGAGTTTAGTAAAATGCTACGACTGGACTTAAAAAGCCTTTGGATTTTCTTATCCTGATGGGCATACGAGTCTTATATGTGTCTGTGATACTTTTACCACCCCATTCTTATATTATTTCAATGCTGCACACTTTACTCTTTTCATAATTATCTAAAAGGGAAAGGAAATTTCATCATGCTCATTTTACAGGTGTATGGAGAATTGAAGCATAGGAAGATTAAAAGTGAGATAAGTCTCACCTCACTTTAAGTATCTATCAAAACTACTCGTAAGAGAGACAGATTATCTCTAAAGGTGATTTGCCCTATCCTAAAAAAGATGGAAGAAGTTGCCTGCTTGCATTATTCTCCAGTGGTTAGATATGTCTCGATTATTCTAGGTAACTTGGTCGGTCTCTTTGGTTTTCAGACTAATATATGCAGACAAGATAAATTCCATTAGGTGATTTGTTCAAGGTCACAGAGAAAGTCCGAAGAACATCAGAGAACTTAAACTAGACATCATATTTCTCAGGTTAGCACTTTAATTGCCAGACCAGAGACTTTAAACTTTTGTTAACTATTTAGTGTGAGATAATTTACTGCTCAAATCTTTGACACAGAGAAAAAGATAGGTATAAAATCTCACTTCTCTTTCATTATATGCTGGATTGCAACCTGTAAATACTTGATGTCACTTCCACAGTTTTAAAACAGAGAGTTTAGGAACTCAGGAAATATAATATGGAAGAAGTTTCAAAAAGACCCTATATTAATATAAATGCCTTAGAATTCCTAGGTGCATTTTCTGTCAAGGTTGGAATGGAGTTGAATAACGTCTATTAACAGATTCAATGTGAATGTTGGTGGGCTGACTCAGAACACTAAGGCTGAAATATTAGAGCACAGAAGGTGTTTTCTTCAGAGAAAACATTGTCCTTAAGAAGAAATCTACACAGATCTGACTCCCTCCCAAAGCCTTGTTCCCTTATGTCTTCTCCATTTCTGTGGCCTTAAGTACAAAACTTTGTTCTGTTTGCAATCTTCAGTTCAGCATTTTCTGTCTATGTGGGAAGCAGGTAATGGCAATTAATCTGCCATTCACTGTCTTAACTGTAGCTTCAAAACTACACATTCAACATATTCAAGAGAAATGTATCTCACGTTTCTTTATGTATTATATTATTTGTTTTGTTTTTCATAGTTTTTAACTCTGCTGTGTAGCTTCAGTTGATGAATGCAGGAATACAATATTGGGTTACTCAAGACATTTAAACCTCAAAATTCTCAAGACAGTATCCATGATATCCTTCAGATATTGATATTGTTTCCTTTGCTTTTGACCGGAGGAATAGCTCTTAAGTAGTATAAATGCAATTATAAACTACATCTATATTTCTGTCTAGAATACAGATTTTTATGTTGCTTACAAATGTTTCAATGAGTTATACTGTAATTCAGCTAAAATAACTTGCCAAAATCTCACGTTTGTATTAAAGTGAAAATGATAAAATGGGAAGGTTTCTTGTAATCTAAAATTAAACATTATGGTGCAGACAGAAGAACTTATCTCCAGGTATAGTCCTTGTAAAAAAAAGTTGATTTCAGGAAAATGTTCACTGGAAGTAATTTGCTTCTTTTCATTAGGATCATTCACTTCAAATGGCTATTTTTTTTCTCCAGCTTTTTTAAAGGAGATCTGGACAGATAGTCTGATGTAGGTAGCTTCATTACTGATGCCTACATTAAAAGAAAATCTGAACAAAACCAGAACAAAAACCTCCCCTTTAATAGTTTCCAAGAACTTCATCAAAATCAATAATTTTGTCCTTAACTTCATTGGATCCACTTCTCAGAGACAATGGAATGTCTTTAAATGAAAGAAAGTAGGATTAGATGGTGAAAAAGGTCTATATTCTCAGAAATTTGAAAAAAAACACCTCAGTTGAGATATAATCGGAAGTTCTTTGATTCATTAGAAATTAATAATTTTATCATAGAAAACCATCCAATAGAAATCAATAATAAAAGAAAATCTAATAAATTCAAGGATATGTAGCATGTTAATACATTTTCTAATATTTGTGAATATTTTCTCTTCCTCCCACAGCTTCTGAAAAGATATATATCCCAGTTACTATTTTTAGGCAAAACTAAGCTGCAAGGAATGCTGATAGCCGCAAGTACAGCTAGCAGTCCCTCTGAAAATTAGGTACCTTAATTGTCCAAGTTCACTGCTTTGAATATTGAACTACACGCTGTAGTGCTTAAAGTTTTGATAATTTCAAACCAAATTCTTAAATGACAAGGTCAATGCCACAGTGAGTTGTTAGGGTAAAAAAAAGAGAAACCACTATATGATTATAGAACTCTAGTATATTATGCAGTTTTATTACGGCAAGATGCCCAGGCCTCATAAAAGATAAATAAGGTTTGAAGTAGGGGGAGAGGAGAAGAGTGTTGTTAAATTTAATAGAAGTTCTTTTATCTTTTATCTTTTTTTTTCTTTTTTCTTTCTTTTTTTTTTTTTTAAATGGCAAGGGACTGCAAAAGACATCAAAGCAGTTTTCGGTTTTCTTATAAATCTATAAGAAAATTAATTTCAGCAGCAACTTTTCTGCTTTTATTGCTAAAGTTCTTTTGGACACTGAAAAGGAGTGTAATTCAGTGCTTGTCAAATTGCTTTGGAGAAATATAATAAATCCAATATATATGGGAAAAGTTTATGAGCCTTTTTTGTATATATAAAACATGTACAGTTACTGGATCCTTTTTCTGATTTATTAAAATGGCTTTAAAGAAATAGCCTATCAGACCTGTCTGTAAACATTTCACTTCAAGAAGTACTCATTAATTTCCAGACTAGAAGCCCAACAACATGATATAGCAAGTTAGTTAAATAGCACAGCTACTGCTTTACCTGAAACCATGGGCAGACATATGAATCTATGATCAAAGAACAAAGAAAGGTGCACAAATCTAAAACGTTTTCCTTGATCATGACAGCCATGACAACCACAGGATAAACACATTATTGCCCAGCTACACAAAGTTGTTTTTTTTTTTGCTTGCAGGGAGAAAAATCTGTCAAAGTTCACCACAATGTATGTGTACACAATACACTTCATATTTCCATGTTTCCTTTTAAATCTTTTCTTGCAAAACCTTACATAAATCCTTTTATGTTTGCATTGTGGTCTGAGTTTTGAAGGTTTTGTACATATTCCACTGGTGTGTGCAAATGCAACAAGGTAATTCATATCTACACTGGATAATAAAACATACATTTTCCTCTGAACTATTTGGTCAATATTTGGGTTCAAGAAAAATTATAGTTATGATAGCATGGTCCTTCTAAGGACAGGTTATCTTCTCCACAGCTAATTAGTCTAGGTCTAGCTTTGTGCTAAGGTATGACTGCACTTTCTTTGCCATGACTTAATAGTTTTCTGTTACTTGGGATGAAGGACAAGAATTGCTACACAGTGCAAACACAACTTACGTGGTAGGTGTTTTGTATGAGGGCTGTCCAGTGTCATTGCTTCATACATTTCTTTCCAGCAAAAATTCAATAGTGTTTTCAATTTGTACATGGAAATTGGCCTACCTGGTTCTAGAATCATCGAATCGTAGAATATTAAGGGTTGGAAGGGACCTCAAAGATGATCTAGTCCCTGCTTTCTCAGCCTATCTTTGTAAGTCCTCTTATTAACTTTGTGGCCCTTCCCTGGATTTGATCCAACAATTCCATGCCCCTCTTATTTGGGGGCACCAGAACTGTATACAGCACTCCAGATGAGATCTCTCAAGAGCAAAGGGGGAGAATCACCTCCTTTGATCTGCTGGACATGCTCCTTTTGATGCAACCTAGGATTTTGTTGGCTTTCTGGGCTGTGAGTACACACATCTGGCTCATGTTGAGTTTTTCATCAATCATCGCTCCCCCATCTTTCTCCGCAGGGCTGCTCTCAATCACTTCTCCACCCAACCTGAAGATGTGTCTGGAATTGCTGTGACACAGGCATAGGACCTTGCACTTTGCTTTGTTGAAATTCATGATGTTTCCATCAGCCCACCTCTCAGTGTATCAGGGTCTCTCTGGAAGGCATCACTTCCCTCCAGCTTGTTTACTGCAATGGAGAGTTTGGTGTAATCAGCAAACTTGCTGAAGGTGCACTTGATCCCACTCTCCATGTCACCGACAAAGATGTGGAACAGTATCAACCCCAGCAGCTGTCTTAGGGACACCACTTTTCACTGGTTTCCAAGTGACCAATATGCCATTGACCACAAGTCTTTGCAACCCACCAGTTCTTTATCCACCAAGTGGTCCCTTCCAATTTAGAGACAAGGATGTCATGCAGGACAGTGTCAAATTCTTTGCATAAGTCCAGGTAGATAATGCCATTGAAGACTGCATTGATTGTTCCTATTGCAGTAGATCTATTCATATCTTAAACTTCGGATTAAGGAAAAAAAGGCGAGGTTCAAGATGCCCTCTCTGCTATACGTTTTCTTTCAAAAAAACACCCACCCTAATTCTTCTACTGTTGGAAGAGTTATGGCACAATGCTATGAAGGATATGCAGCATATCTGGCCTAAAAGCAAACATAAAAAATGAATTTACCCCAGTTACCTATTTTTTCCTGTGCAGTGATTATCTCAATGCAATCTAATGCTCAGAGTTTGTACCTTGAAATAAAATGTCTCCAAAGAATCACAATTTGGGGATTTTTTTACAAAATATAAGGTAAATTACTTGATTCTTAGGATTATGACATGGAGTTCAAATGAGCTGAGAAATTGCTCTTACAAGTCTCTTGTGGCAATTTCAGACAAATTGAAATTCTAATTCATAGATCAAACATCAGTGTGGCATCTTTCCCTTGCATATCTGATGATTTCTTTTTGGAAAAAGAGGATATTTCTCTCCACATACAAAAATCTCTTTTCCTATGTGGCTTTCCTTTCTATATTCCTTATCTTTAACATTATTGTGTCATTAAAGGATTGAATTCTTCACTTTGTACTACTTGAATTAATTCTGTGTTTCTAATACTGCATAAATTCAACATGTACACAAGTGAAATACATCAGTTCTTTTTCATACACATGAGACAGTAAATCTAATTGTCATGACTTACATGTTATCTCCATGTTACCCAATTATCCATCCAATAATTTTGGACTATAATTTGGGTTTTTTACTTTAAACATACTTTATATCTTTTTATTTTGGATATTGCTAATAAAATATTAATAAATATACTAATTACATTCAAACACATTGTAAATGAATGAGCACTTAATATTCAATATTCTCTTAGAGTTTCCTATTTGTGCTTTTCAAATTAACTGTAATTACTGAAAATTTAGAATAACAAATAAACTCCATTATCATGACTGGTAGTTTTGTTTTATAAAATACAAGGTATGTTTTTCTGATTTGAGCAAAGATTACTATTGCTAGTTATATGAAAAACTACATAAAAGGTACTTTTGAATTCTTTAGAAGATGGCCTGCTCAAATATTTTTGTGGCTAACTTTGTCCAGCTTAGAGTGCCTTAAGTGTTATGAAATTCTAGGAGTGCTAAGAAGTAAATTTTTCAATTTTAAAATGAATAGCTTGCCAACTTTTCTTTGAACATCTAAGCTATTCTATTCCAGTATGGGGGGGAGCTTATCTATAATTCAGTTTCCATCAAGCGTGGGTTAGATCAGTGTGCACCCCTCAGGGCTTAAATCAATATTTTAAGAATCAACTAATTTAGCACTATGAGGAAAAAAAAAACCAAACCAAACAGGAAAAAAACCCAATACATCTAAATAACTACTGCAGGACTGTGGAACATTCATGATTAAATGGTAATTCTAGAAAATTGTAAGGTAATTTTGTCAATACTTCTAATGCATTGTGTACACAGATAGCATTATAATTGCAAAGGAGATGTGTAACCGTGCAATGGCTATTGCTGCATCACTTCAGGGACTTTGCAAGCTGCACATCTGAAAGGTCATGGGAAGATTTTGCAGTAATCCAGCTTTCAAAGGAAATAATTTAAAATGCAGAACACCTATGAAAATATGCTTATAAAAGAATGTTGCTAAACCTTTCAAATATATCTTGATTACAAGAATATGTTTGTCTTTAACTCACACCATGCTTGGTAACATTGCCATTGTAATACAGATTTAAACCAAAGGACTGGAATTCTGGGTGCAAAGAAAAGATAAACAGTAAATTATATTTTACATATGTTTTTCAAATGGATTCAGATATTGTTTACTGCTAATATGTGAATTTATTGAGTTGGAATAGAAATAATTTTAGAGACTGACAGAAAGACACATTTTAAACAAAGAAGAATCCTTGCACTATTTTAATAATCAGTTATGTCCAGCTTCAAGAGGAAGCGTATTCTTTTCATGACAAACCTTTCCATTAAGACTTCACATCTTTGTTTTTCTCCCTCCCTCAATAGAAGATGGTGAGATGATAAGACACAAGGTAATGTTTATATAATTTGCAAACTCTGGTCCCAAATAAAAATCATTTGACTTAAAACTTCAGGGCTGGGCTCTAAAAAAGTAAAATAAAGTAACAAAGTGACAGTGAATTATCCTATTTGAGTAAATGACGCATACTAATATTTTCAAATAGGAAGAAGAAGCTGACATGTCTTCCAAAGAGCAACATAAATGACAGCATAAAATATATTAAAAAATGGAAATATTAATGCAGTGAGGCATACTTAAAAGGATGCATCCTTAACAATAGACTGAAGCAGAAAGACCTCTGAGAAACAGAAGTGTCAGGGGCCATGATGACTGACCTGTCTAATGCAGGAGACTTCTGCTATAATTTGTAATCTTAGGCAGCTGGCTGTTCCTCTGCAGTAACCTTCTTTACAGATGAGAAATACCCATAAGAGTAAAGGGCACTGCTGGAGTTTTTAAGAAGCAGCTCTGTGAAAGAGGGAATGATTTCTTGAAAGAAAGGCAAATCCTGTCCTGAATCAACAACTCTCACTCTTTCCCTGATAAGCAGAGTTATTTTCTAAGGCCTCTTGAGACATAGATCATTTACATCTGTAAGTCTGGTCGCTAATTTTCCATAAATAATCCAAGTCACACCATGGCCAGCATCCTCATCCTTGTCCTTTTCCTTCTGCAGCAAGAAAAAAATTTATCTTCAGTGAGAAAATAAATTAATGAAATTGTGAGGATATGAACTTAACAGTATCCTGCGTTAGACAAGTTCAGGAAGTGTAGGGTGGATGAGCAGACCGTGAGGTGTATTGAGAACTGACTGAATGGCAGACCCCAGAGGGCTGTGACTGGTGGCACAGAGTCTAACTGGAGGCTAGTAAGTAGTGGAGTCCCACAGGAGTCAATACTGAGGCCTTGTTCACAAATGACTTGGATGAAGGGGTAGAGTGCCTCCTCAGCAAGTTTGGTTATGATACAAAACTGAGGGAAGGGGTTGATACTCCAGAGTGCTGTGCAGCCCTTTGGAAGGAACTCAGTATTAAGACTCCAGGATTTTTTTTCCTAATTATTTTATTTTCATAGAAAGAGTAATGAAAAAGAGTGTCAGTAACATTAAATAGTAAGATATAAGGAGAAAATATATAGCTGATATACGTTTTCAGAGAAGACAAGATGTTTTACCATGTGACCTGAAGGGAGTTCCGGAAGATGCATGATCATTCAGAAAAGATAAAAGCATAAAATAGGTAAGATCACTTGCAACTTTTCTGAGCTAGCATTTCGTCTCTCACAAATCAAATGGAAATAAGTAGTCTTAGTAAATTTATATTAATGCAGCTAAGCTTATATATCCTTGTTATTCTTTCAATAAAATACATAAATTACACAGCATGTGTTTACTTTTCAAGACGCACCAAAAAATTATGAGGTCACAGTTCACCTCAAGATCCCCCCTAAGTTCACACCTAAGATTTGAAACCGTTCAGTTCAGTGTACACTTCTTGGAAGATAAAGGACATCTACTACATTACTAAAATAATCTTGTGCCAGAATAAGAAGCTGTAGATTACTCAGATAGATTACCTTTAGGTAATCTATGTGTGTCATCCCTTAAAGATACCTCTAGAGTTAATTACTTTTAGAGGTATGTAATGAGATATAAAACATAAGTCACTGAAGGAGTAGTAATACTAGCATGTCAATAGGACAAGAGAATTTACTGATTTTTTGTTGCTCTTCACTTTTTCTCCAAGCAAGGAAACTATTTTCCACTCAATAAATAAGAGTATTATGACAGTTTATGACAACTGGACATTCACACACAGAGAAACTTAATTCATAAAGACAGTAATCTATGAGAGCAGTAAAAGCAGTATTACTAACCTAATTCTGCAACAGTAATTCAGGCTGAGTTTTGTAAAAGTTGACCTAATATTTTAAAAGGATAGAATCATAGGATGGTTTGGGTTGGAAGGCACCCTAAAGATCAGTTAGTTCCAATTCCCCTGCCATGGACAGGGACACCTTCTACTAGAACAGATTGCTCAAAGCCCCACCCAATCTGGCATGTCAAGATTTTAGAAATTAGTCACAAATGAGCAAGTATTGCACCTGACACTAAACAAATTAAAATATCATCTCTATTCACTGATACACAAGTTGTTTGAGCATATTTAGAATGGACTGCATGGGAATTTATTCTCAGCAGCCAATTTATAGACATGAACAAATTAATGGTCTCACTTTCTCATCACTTCAGAAGGCTTAAAGCTACCATTTCTGATGCTTTTAAAAGACTGGGGAGCAAATTTATTTAGATTTAAAAAGTATATATTTTCTTGCAACTTGCTATTAATAAAATTCCGGCTTTAAAAAGCTACACTACTTCTCTGAATACAAGGAACAGATATATGTGAAGCCACTTGATCAGATCGTGGTATTGTTTCTTCTTTTACAAGTTTTCTAAATTTTTCTGGTTTGAGGAGGACTGATTTCTTCAGTCTTTGAGAAGGTAAGAGAAATACCTAAGGATTAACTGATGTAGATTTCAGGAATATGCCAAAAGTGAAATTGTATGTTGTAAAAGGCAAAGCTAAACTTTATGAACTTAGAAGTACTAAGTTTTTATTGTCCATATAATTCACACACCTCCTTTCAAGAGATATACAGAGACATACCAGAGATATCTGTCAAATAATGCCCAAATCTTCTGAAAAGTCCTCCATTCTATGTAGGCTTTTGAATCTCCCCTTTTAAAATGAAGTCAAGCTTCAAAAATCAAAGTGGCTACCGCACTCGAGAAACCAGATTTTGAAAGAGATCACAGGAGTGTCAGAACATTTCTTTTCTGAAATGCATGGCTGAATCCTCTGGTTCATCTCCATGTCCTGTAAAAATGTTTATGTTTTTCCATTTGCCTTCTTCAAAAGGCAGTACAAGGTTTAATGTTGATCATAGAGCTAATACATTTCCAAAATGCCATTCTGTTTCAAGAACTTTGATCATGTCACCAGTCAGCTAAGTGCTCCTTTGGTGTCAGGAGGCTTAGTTTAGGTACTATTACTGCTGAATGAATATATTTCTTGTGAAGATTGAAGCCCATCCATGTAGGACAAGATTCAAGCCAGCTTACTAGAATGTGTTGTACTCCACTATCATGTCAGAGGAGCCAAGGAGACCATCCTAACACAGATGAGAGGGCTGTCAGGAAAATTGTTCTAAAGATTAAGGAACATGCAAAACTCCTTTTAAAGTAAAAATAAAATAGCCTCAGTCCAAACAGCAGCACTAAAACTTCTAGCAAAAGTACTACTTCTGGTATTCTTCAGTTTGGAATGAGGTTTATGCATTGAAATTTATTTTTATAAGATAAGAAGAAAGGGGGCTTTCTACGTTTAAGAGTAAAAGAAAGTATATTAGATTAATTAAAAAGGGGGTTATTATAAAATATTCTTCCATTTTTCACAAATTCAAATTTATAAAATTCTGTAATGACAATGCTTATTCAAAAAGACACTATTTTTCAGAGAGTCTCTAGGGCAAAAAAAAAGAGACATTTGTAATGTGCTCTCAATTTATTTGCTATTAAAAAAAGAAAAAATTATCTAAGATATTTCAGAATTATTTTTACTGTTATCTTAATTTCCCATTTAGTCCTCTGATAATTGAACACTGAAAAAAGGTTTTAATCATTAAATATTCTACCACCCATATTTCTCCTAGGTTTTGAGTATTTGTTTATTCAAACTGTGAAGGTCAAAATATTGCCCAAGAAAGCCAAGATTTTCAATTAGTATTTTTATTTTATTACTTAGTTGATAGTATTTTAATCTCAATTTTAACTTTATTGGGTAACTAAGTGACAGGCCTGTGAAATTGGAGTATTCTTATCCTGGATTCTGAAAGCATAAGATTTTCCATAATATTAAGGGCTTTTTTAAAATGTGGTAATTAGTCCTTATTTTCTTACTATACTGTTTTAATTTTGTGCTTTTCAATTAAAATTTAGTTCTTTTTTTAGAGCTGCTAAGAGTAATTAAAGAGAATTTCAACATATTATATATCTTGCTCATCCTGCAAAGTCAAAAAGAAAGTATGATTTACTTGACACAATGACAATTCCAGATTTCACTCTGCTAATTTGCAGGTGATGAGTGTCTTTTTGGAACTCACCTTTTTGTCTCATTACTTGCCACGTCTCCTGAAAGTTCACCTTGCTCCAGGTAGTCTAGAGTTGAAATTTAAGAGATGACATCATAAGTTGTTCCCTGTGGCTGTACAGGAGGTTGTTCCCTCATCATATCCACCAAGAGGCAAAGTTCCTGACTGCCATAAGCCCTTACTAACAGCACTCAGATCCTAGAGGAAATCAGGGAGCATTTTTCTTCCCTGAAAACTTAGATGGGAAAACGTGAAGTGACATGTGAAGGACAAAATGTGAAGTAGTCAGAGCAGGAGATAATGATTAAACTAAACCTAAACGGGAAAATAACAGATTCAGGATGTTTATAAAGTATTAGAGGCATTAAGTGGGTTTAGTTCTGAATACTATTGTCAACTGTGTATATAACCAATGTTTCCAGTATGGAATGAGTGGAATTTTTTTTCAAAAGAAGTAGCACTGTTTGCCATAGGTTGTAGCCACTTGCCTAAGAAAGATACCCATTTTATACAACTGTGACTAAGAATTGAAAAAAGGCAAAGATAAGAAGAATTTTTTTCATTAATATATTTTGAAGATTTCCTGAGGGGATTAGTGGATACTTGTACAGGGTCTTTTAAAAGTTTACATCTCTGTTTTACTCTCTATTGGCACTGTGTACATTCCTCTCTTCATCTGCAATTTCTCTCAAGTGAGCAGCCATACCAGCATTATTTTTTCTCTTAGTTAAAAAATGTTCTGGAAAAATACATCCGTCTGTGCAAATACTTGACATGTGTAATACAGTACATCGAGCTTCAACGACATTTTAATTTTTCACTGTATTTCCTTTTTTAGCCCCAGATCAAGCATGCAGGCTTGAAGTGAAAACACATATAAAGAGTTTGTGCTCTTGGACATGCCCTGATTTCAACATTTCTTAAAATTAAATTTCTTAAATTTCATAATTGAAGTCTTCCAGAGAGGATGAGTGTATGACATACAAAAGAAACAAACAGAGAATTTGAATATTTGATATGTTTATTTAGGTAATTACTTGAAAGGTTCACAAATGCTTGAAAAATGCTGATATATGTTTTAAACTAAACTAAACATAACTTTTGTGGAAGGCACTAGTCCTACATATCAAATTTTGAGGAGGAGGAACCTTCCTCCTGGTACATGCAGTGACCAGCTTCCAGCCTTCATCTTTAACAGCCCCTTGACTAATGTTCCTTTGACTAATTACACTCAAAACGCCTCACTTAGGTGTTCATGGCCACAGGAACCCAAGAACAGCCCAATCTCACCCTAAAACCCTCTTTCAAGTTGCCTCTGGTGCTGCCTTATTGATAGAGAGATACAACAAAATATGTAATACTTTTCTTTGTGAGAGGCTCCAATAATCCTCTGCTGGACAGGAAGAAGACCGACAGCCTCCTCATCATCCTCATCATGTGATATAATATTCAGATGATGGTGTGTCCTCTGCAATTTAAAAATCACAAAATATCACACTTTCATAACCTCTTTCTTATATCTTTTAAAAAAGGACAAATCTTTTGCTTACCACCTAAAATTTCCACTGCTTAGCTTTTATTTGATGCTCTACTGCAGCTGGAACATCAATTTCCACTAAAACCTGTGTACATCATGAGCCGCCACAGCAGGGAATATCTTCAGATATTTCTAAGCATATTGGCACCTTTGTTAAAAGGTCATCATTCTCTCTTTCTATGGCAGTCTTTAGACATTTGCTTTTGTTGTCAGGGATAATTATTTTTGTACACATAAACAGCACTCTGTGTTTTGCTATTGTATATAGATGGAATTTGATCTACACACTAACCTATGAACAGGTGAAGAACATATAGATCAAGAAGATGAGCTTATTTAGTGAAAGGTATTATTTTAGGATTGTTTAGTGCTGTGTTGTGTTGATCATGCTATTGACTTGTTTTGTAAGTACTAATTTCTTTTTCTCTAAAGCAGCTGCATAAAGTAAGTAAATTACTGCTTAATTTTTATCCAATCTTATTAAAAGATGTGAAGAAAACCTGACAAAAATTCATGGAAGAAGGAAACACATAGTAATTTTGTTAAAGAGTAATTTATGGACAAATCCCTGCAAAGAAACCTTGTATTATAGAGTGGAATGCTTCATATTCTGCATATTTATATTTAAGATCAGAAGTAAATCAGAATACTTTGATTAATCACATGTTGTAGCAAGAAGAAAGTGTCAAATCCAACCTCAACATTTTCATAAGGCAGAATGCACAAAACACACCGAAAAAATTCTCCAAATATAGGATTCTCAAAATTTTTAGTCTGGGCTCTGAATGAACATTTTGTTTTCTTCGTCAGTGATTCAGAATATCTGCAGCTACTCTTCAGTGTCTAGGAAAATGTCATGCCAACTGGGATCAAGTTTTATTTTAAAGTTGAAAGCATGAAATAAGCACTAAGAAGACAATTGTACATCTGTTTTCAAAAGTAAAAAAGCATCTTCGATCCACTTTGCTTTTGAAAATTTGGCTGAGGAACGTATTCCAGAGGCCCAACAGCTCATAACATTATTCCATGTTCTACTCTGTATGACTAATTAGGCTGCTGCACATTTGCGTAACCATGATGCTTCACGATTAATGTATTAGTCACAGCATGGAGCCCTGAACAAATTCATCCACAAATCCTTCTCACCATCTCTACTGCAAATAACCGGTGTGCCTGAACTGCAGTCTATCATACCTGTAGATATGGCAATGTATCATATTTAAAATTTTTAAACTTCACTATGAAGTTGTACTGAGCTGTAAGCCTTTTTTATCTAAAAATGTTAGCCATGATAAAACGTTTGCTCCTCGAAAGCCACTGACATTTGTACTTCCTGTGATTTATGACACTTTTGTTGGTGGTTTTTTGCCATGGTAAAATTAAGTATAAAGTCTATAGCTTTAGTCTTAAAATTGAACTAGATCACAAAGACTTTGTTAAATTAATAAATTAATAATTACTTTTGCACTATTACTCCTGGGGTAATGTCAACCTAGAGCAAACAAGAACTTGCTGTTCAAAAAAGAGCAACATGTTAATAATTCAATAACACATCTACTCACTTGCAAATTAAATAGGAAAACTCCTGAAAATGTTAACAAAGGTCTGATGAATAAAAGCCAGAGGATGCCACAGTAAGGGTGCTGGGAAAACATTAGTCTAACCTTTTGTAGTTAAGCCATGCAGACATCTGGAGAGACTACAAGCTGATGCGTGTTCTTTTTACTGCAATTCGTTGCACTAACATGATGACTGAGATCTTAAGAGATCTTCCACTCAAGCTTATTTGTTTCCAAAAGAAAGCAAAAAAATCCACTATTGTTATTCAAAGACTTTTTCCTAATTCCACTAAGAGCATACACTGATTGTGGTATATTTTCATTATTAACATTACAATTACCTTGGCCTAACACAAAAGGCTACCAAATGCAGTACTATTGGCAGCGTCTCAAAGCCAGGCATAGAGTGAATCATATTTTGTGTAACTGGGAAAAGAAAAAAACAAAATCGTTTGAAGTGCCAAGCAGTGAAAGCTCCATGAGCTACATCCATTTTCACTTAAATTCAAAATTTTAAAATAAAAAATATTCAAAGGCTTGAGGTTTGGTTTGGGTTTGGTTTTGGTTTTGTTTTTTTAATTTTTGCTTTTGTATAGCATCTGACATCTAAATCACCATCTTACTAGTGAGAAGTGGTTGGTGTCAATGAGTGGGATTCAAAATAGTTTCGAACATTATTTGCCTGCATTTTCATACCAAGAATAAAACCATGGACATTTTAAATATTTTACTTAAAGGGAATTAATGTTAAAATACACTAAACATTATGTTCATATTATTCTGAATTTAATATAAATATACAGCATTCTATATACATGTAATCTTTTCTACAAAAATAAGCTTATGCTGTGAACTAAATGTAGTGCACCAAGAACAAGGTTCACTCACCTTAATCAGATGAGTGCTGGTCAAAACAATCTATTTTTAGAAGAGTGTGTGTGATAAGCACAAAACAAGCAGAGGCCAAAATGTTTAGCCCTAGAGGAAACTGTTCCCCACCCTACACAATAAAGCCAACGCAAAACAATTCTATCTCTTAAGCAACCTAAAGGATCACCCACATTGTGTGACTCCAGTATGTCGGAGCTCTCCAAGGATAGTTTCATCCTAACTTTGCAGTTTAAACTGTTTATGTAGGCTTCTTCAGTGACAAAATGCTGTCTCCAAATGGAAAGTCACTGCATTTACACTGCATTTTCTGACAGATCCTCTCTCTAGACAGATACTTAAATCTTAGTCCACCAAAGGAAGCTGAAATTACAGTCAACCTGTAGTATGCACTCTCCCAATGGCAGTTCCTGAAAAATTCACTCTTCCACCTATCAAACTCCCTGTTCTCGATATGTAATAAAAACATTCAATATGGGAGAAACATTTTTCCAAAAGCTAGTATATTTGTATTTGCAAGTGAGGGAATTTTCATTCTCGACAAATTTCTCTTTTCCCTTTGAAATTGGGGAAAACTCTTTATACGAGTTGAGTGCACTCATTGAAATAATCAAAGTAAAGCAGTCTGGCGAAATTAAATTGAAGTACATGGTACTATTGCTTTAGGGCTTAAAAATTTTCAGAATAGGTCTGTAGTAGCTCCTATGAGATCATTCCCTCACTCTTGTCTCTCTCTTTATAATACTGGCTTTATGGGGTTAAATCCACTTCACAAATGGCACACAGGCTTTATGCATTGTCCTCTTAAGAGGAATTCTTTTTGTAGCAAACATTATCGGAAGAGTCTATAGGTAACATATGAAAAGTTTATTTTTTCAAAAATTTTTATTAAAAAAACCATAAAATCACATGACAAGGGTTACATTATAACTCATTTTTGGATTACAATAAAATAGATTTTTCTTTGAGAATACTGACATCGCGAAAGCATTGATTAAATGTATTTATTTTCTTTATTTAAGAATATGCCTTTTATAACAACAACGGAAGAGGCATCCCACATTCTTCTGGTCTGAATTTTCCAACCAAATTTCCCAGAACAAAAATGTGACATAAATGGCAAAACTGGTAGTTTTGTGTCATCATGCAAATGGAAGAAATTAATGAGAAATTACCTACATATTATGTTTTAGATATTAAGTGTTATGTTTTAGAGATCATGTATCTACTGAAAGTTCTTTACTTCAATATCTACATGAAATTCAAATTAAAATTATACCATTTTAAGCATGATTAGAGAGATTTCATATTTTTAACAAATGTCTAAGAAAGTAGTCAAGAAGTTCAACCCTAACAGCATGCTCAAAAGCTATTCTTTTGTAAGATCTCTGAAAGGGAAATCTAGCAAATCATTTTAACCTCATTTTTGAGGAATTCTCTTTTCTCAAAGCCACATGTAGGGTGCAAAGTCATAAATATATGGTACATTCAAAGGAATTATTATTATTATTAAGAATTAAATATTAAATAATTTAAAAATATTTTTATAATCTCAACTAATATAAATATATTCAGTACCTATTTGAGGCTTTAATATGGAAAACATAAATATTTGATAAATATTCCAGGTTATGTTTGTATAGAAAGGCATGATTTGTTCGCAGTATACCCAAAGTTGTTTCAGAAGCAAAAAATCTTACCATTTTCATGTTATTACATACAAAAAAACCCCAAATAAAACATCAAAAGAACCAAGCAACAACAAAAAAATCCCCAATGAACCAAACAAAAAAAACTCTTCTCCCAAAATATTGAATAGAAATTGAATTGTGAGTTGCTTATCTGTGCACTTATTCTTCTTATTTCACTAATATTCTAGCCAAAAATGCTTGGAACTGCTTTTCAGAATTGTATGCACTTGTAACTCTATATGTAAGAAAAAGGAGCAAAGAAACTGAAGGTTCTTGTATTAAATATGTGTTCTAACATGATTTTAAAATTATTCTCTCAGTAAAAAAATTGTCACTGTACCCTAGATGACAGGATAATGGAAGATTCAATTATTTTGACTTTGAAAATTTAGGTAATTTATAGTTTATTATGTCACAAGGATCTGCTGGTGGCTTACCTCTGGTTCTCATTCCCTTCTCTCACTGCCACAATTAGAAGTTTTCTGTTACTATTAGGCCAGCTGTGCAGCCAAAGTCTACAAATCTCTTACATGTATTGGTTTCATCAGTTTAGCATGGCATTGGGAGTATCATCCATACATCAGTCACTCTGCTACATGCTATGTAATATGATATGGTGTAATATGATATGGGTAAATAAAATATTTTTCTGTGGACAAAGGAGGTGAGGACTCTTCAGAGGTCTGAATGTTGGGAATTAGTCAGCCAAATGCTCACAGTTCACCATGACAATGGGTAAGCAATAGCTTCCTCAATCTCATCCTTTCTCTGAATAAATGAGGGGCCATTTGAAGGCATTCAGTACTTCTGAATTAAAAATCTGTCAGAGAATCACTTTAGCTAATAAGTTCCTAAAAAACCAAACAACCAAAACTAAAAAATCACCAGTGTTTGAAATGCTCCATTTATTTCCCAAGTAATTTAATTCAGGTATTGACATCTAGTTAGTTTCTCCTAATGTTTCCCATACTTCTCCCACATGAGGTAATTGTTGCTAAAGTATGTGACTGTTTCTCATAGTGATTAAAGGAAATAAGTCAAAGAAAGAGTTGATTTCATCTGCTACAAATAGACGTTCTGTACAGAACTATTTTTTGGCACTAGCTGTGGACCACTATCTCTTAATATTACACTTGGACAATGCAATAGGGTCACAGTTACTCTAGTTCTCTATTGGTGGAAGCCAGATGCCCTCACTCAAATGAAATTTAAGTAGGCTTTTTCTTCATGTATCCTTCTTTTCTTCTTGGATAACATGATATACTGGATCAGTATGGTTGTAGTCCTCTGGACATGGTCATGAATCATTAGAGATGTCAAACAACTGCAATCCAGCTATTTTAATGGCAAAATGTTGCCAAAAATGAGAAGGTTTAGGTAATGTTTTTTATTATTTTTCAATTATTTTACTCTCCTTAATAGATCAACCTAGGGAAAATGAAACTATTATGTATAATCCACAAATAGTTCAACTCTGTTCTCTATGATTCTATTTAATGTAATATCACTGCACTCATTCACACATGCACATTTTATGTTTCTGAGACAGGAATGTCAAGCTTTTCCAGGAAAAAAAAAAATAAAAAAAGAATTGGTGATCGGCATTGTCTTATGCACATGTCTGATAATCCAGAATGAAATTTTTCCTTAAAAGCAGAAATATTCTGGTGATCTTTTAGCCTTCTGTCTTCTTTTCAGAACAGTGTGTAAGCCAGTGAGAAACAAAATGCTCTCCTAGAATATGAAGGAAACAGAAATATCAGTAAAAAAAGAGAATGCAAGAAAGGGGGTTTTAGATGATTGCTATATTTTATGAAAGTGAAGTTCCTATGAACTCTTGGTGATCCCTTTCTTTCTCTCATCTCAATGAAGAACCACCCCTTCTCCACCATGAAACCTCACAAAACTGAGTGGGAGTGGTGGGGGGCAGGGAGATTATACAGTCTGCTTTAAGTAAAAGGCTAAGTAAAAGCTGTCTACAATTCTTTGCTATAGTAAGTCTAACATGAGATTAAAGCAACACAAGGCTTGTTTCTCACAGTTTCCCGCAATTCCTTTGCTTTTTCAGATGTTTCCAAAAGACATAGATATATGTTGTATCCAAGTGTCACTACAAAACTAAACAATGTATAGCTCAGTTTTCTTTGTGGAAAGGATTCTGGTTTCATGTGTATAAATCACACCAAACAACTATTTTTCTGTTATTTCATTATATATTGAATATTTGACGTCCGTATTTTCAGAACAGAGCATCATGTTAAGTTAGTGATGTATGAATTCTTTCCTACATGACTTTCTGATTGATAGGCTCAGAGAAAGCTGTCTTTTGAATACATACGGGATTTATTCCAGAGGCAAACAAAATTTCTTTTCCATTTGAATGTACCTGTTGTCGGCAGTCAGGATTTCACAAGAAGAGATAATCCCAAAGATGGCTTAAACCAGACCACAGAGAGTTCTGAAAGTGTAGTTCTAATGCCTGAAAAATCTCCCAATGAGACTTCAAAATGAGAAGAAATGTGATCACAGGCTTTGATTGCTAAGGCAGACTGCTATTCATGGAACAAATTGTATTGCTTTACAAATGCAGCTTTCATGCCTACACAGATTCAACTATAACAAACTGCCTAATAACTAAATAATGAGCAACATAATACCAAAACACCTAAATGCAGACTCAGGGAAAGGGGTGCATCCTTCTCACCTACTGATAGCAGAGAAGATTTCCATGTACGGCCATATCTTATGGTATCCAGAACAAGGGCTGTGAGGCAACCTGATGCTGAGATTTTTGGGGCCAAAACTCTCAAGTGTCCAGTTATGAAGAAAAAAGATGCTTCAACATTCTTGCCAAAAGGTTCTGTCTTTTAAAAGGACCACATAGGAATGAAAACAATAAATAAAACTATGTTCTTATCTGTATCCCTTTATACCCTTAAATTCAAATTAACCTATGAGTACCACAGAGTTAACTGAAGATTACTAAGGAGCAAAATTACTAAAAAAAGCATTTCGTGTGAATACGATCATCCTCTACCTTATGCCATTAAATTATTAGAGGCCTAAAAAATCTCTGCTTGTTTCTAATGACATTTGACTGACAGTTTTCAGTGATAAAAGATGGACACAGTCCCCTGGGGATTTTTTGTAAAAGCAAAGACTGAGGATTTTTTAAGATGGTAGCAAACCTTTCTAAAACCTCTGAGTTCTTGGTCACATCTTACCTTTTCATGTTGTCTTGGCACTAGAATGGATTCTTCTTTGTGCACTCTACTTAAACTTAACCAACTTTTCATGGGAAAAGAATGCAAAATCAGGTTAATAACAGTTTAAAACAGAAGAGGTTTATGGGGGAAGATAAAACTCTTAAGGAAACTTCCTTGTCTGACCATCCAGGAGCCACTCTGGCAGTCACATTTGCACCACCTGAGATAGGACCAAGGCCCCTTTTCAGCTACACATCCCACACTCACACAATCAGACCATGTTTCCTTACCTGCTCAACCCCAGGTTTTCCACAGCAGTCTCAGATGTCCTGATCCTGTAAATGGTTTCATCTTCGTGCAATAACTAAATAACAAAATAACAGCTCGAGCTGGTGCCTCTGAGGAGGAACCCCAAACAAAGCAAACCATGCCCTTTTATACCCTCACAGTCTAAGCACGAATGTCTGGTGTTGATTGGCTCCTGCTTTGTCTCTGTGTCCCATCATCTGCCTGGCTCCATAGGTCCCCGGCTCCTTTGTTGTGCACAGGGTTGGCAGTTCACAGCCTCTGACCTCGGGCTCTTGTCACCCAGAGCTCAACCTGCAGCTTGTACTGCAGCTTGAAAGCCTAGCTACCTGCCCTGGATGTATTCATGAATGTTCACTCGGTCAAATAATGATGTTTCAGCAACACCAGTAAAAATCAAGCATTAGTCTTATCTGATTACTGTGAAGGTAGCTGGGCTTTTACAAGTAAGGATATAAGTATATATCCTTTTTATAAGTACAATGAATGTTGCCTTGTAACACTGATGCTCATGTGCACTAATGCTCGCAACATGAGGCATGAACATAAATTGGAGGTCTTTGTGCAGTTCCAGGGCTGTGAATCCTGTTGGGATCACAAAGACATGGTTCCATGGATCCCTTGACTGAAGTGTCCAATGGAGAGATACAGGTTTTTTAGGAAACATAGGCTGGGAAAACAAGGAAGTGGAATAGATTTGCCAATGACACAAAACTAGGAGTAATGGCCGAGATCTGATCATGATGCCTTTTTTTAAAGATCATATATCTATTAATGATAGACCTGACACAAGAATACACAATTTAATTGAAATGAAAGGTTTGCATCAGGTTTCCTTGGGTCTGAATCACCAAAGAATTAAAATATGTACTTTCTGATTCTGAAGTTTAAAGTTTCTTTGAGTCAAATAGAAGCACTATACAAGTGAAAAAACTTGTATTACATTATGTATTTAAATGAATGTTAAGATTTAATAATGTAAATGTTAGGCGTAAAATTATGCATGGTAAAAGAATGTTGTGTCAGTGTATTGAAATGATCATTGTTTCACAGGACATCAACAATTAGCACTTTCAACCCTTCAAAGTCCTATAATATTCTTGTTATACTTAAGGATGTCATCTGAAACTGATACACTGCTGGCCTTTCAAAAGGCAAAATGTTCCATGTGAAAAGTAACTGCCCCTGAAACTTTAGTAGAATGCATATTTTAAAATTATGAGCAAATGAGGTGATAGTGCAACCTGAGAATGCTAGAATTACTCACATATTTTATAAACTGCACCAAAACCCATTGTGTTTGGCATGATCATCAAGAGACCACACATATTAGAAAGTGGAAGAATTTATTTTGCACACTAGTTTGTGAGCATGAAACGTCATAGGAATGACCATGTTGACTTAAAAAATGCTGTTAGCCCTCTCTCCTGACTCTAAAATGGCCAAAGGTAGATATTTAGTGGAGGAAGTCTATCAAGGGCAAGTTTTTCTCTGTAGAATTCCCAAGACTTTGTGTAAAACAGCTTCTACTGGAACATCTAATCACTATTGAATCCTTCTGAAATGTTGTCATTCACAACAGTCTGAACTAATGATTTCTACAGTTTAGTTAAGCATTATGTGACATGTACCTTTCATTTGTCCTGAACTGGTGTCTGATAATTTTTTCCAATACTCTTAGCTCTTGCTCAGCAAAAAACATTGAGCAGCTGCAATCTGACCTGAGACATTCTCACAGAGTAACGCAAGAGTGAACTAAATGCTTCTTCCTTACTTATTTTGTTGAGAAATTTATAAAAGTCTTGAAGGACATTTAGTCTATAAGTTAGAAAGCAAAAAACCACAATGCCTTGCAGTTCAACTTTGTTGATCTTGATTTTAATGACTTGGGAAGGAAAGCTAAGGTGAGAGACATCTAAGCCTGCCTGTGTGCATGTGTTTCAAGTTTGTCATATAGCTAAGCTCTTTCTTATGAGAAAGGAGGAAAAAAATTTCAAAAACTAAAGAACTCCTGACTTTATTTATTGAGCTCCTGACTTGAAATACTTAAAACACAAAAGAGATAACTGAATACTTGGGATCAGTCT
This sequence comes from Cephalopterus ornatus, assembly GCA_013396775.1. NCBI lineage: Eukaryota > Metazoa > Chordata > Aves > Passeriformes > Cotingidae > Cephalopterus > Cephalopterus ornatus. Next base: position 86,353 of record VZRE01002392.1, read on the forward strand.
CCTACCAAAGTTTCCTTATGTGTTTTTAGAAAGAGGGCTTTAAAGCCTTTCAAACTCTGTTTTCCACTGAGATTACTTCTGTAAAAGCTTGCTACACCTGTTAAAGCTGAGAAACAAAGCACTTTCTTTTTAGGATCAATTAAGCTATAGTGTGGAAGCCACTAAAAGGAAATAGCTAAATATGTGAGTATATTTATTCTTGAAACCAACTCTCTCTGTTGCAAAAGAATGAGCTAAACTATAACTACTATTTGCGAATAGACAGTGATACTACAAGATCATTGTTGCAAAGATCAAGAAATTGTCTGGAAACAGAACTCTAGGGCAGATGGTACAATGTACAAGAGTTTTAAAGTATTCTGCATGGAAAATCTGTAGTGTGTACCTCGAACTGCCAAGGACTCATAGAAAGTAGTTAATTATCCTGCTGATGCTGGGTCCTAATCTATATGTTTTTCTTAGAGCTCTCTAGCTGTCTTCAGGGTAAAAAAAACCCACCACTTTATATTTTCATAAATCAAGTCAGCCTCTTATCATAATCCTGACACAATGATAGCTTATGTACTGTGCAACAAACAGTAGAGTCTGTTGCTTTTCTAAAGGATAAAAAAGCCTTGTTATTTAGAATATGAGTAGCAACATGAAAGGTATTGAACGCAGATATAGGATTTAAAAAATGAGAAAGGCAATAAAGTTTGGAACATTAAATATTCTTGAATTGTAAGGAATTCAGCGATTCTGTCCTCTACAGCCATCTCCTCTTCATTAAATAATTCTTCCTCGATGCCTCACCTACTGCTTACTTTCTTACTCTACCACAGGTCTCACCTATTTCACCTGTCATTCCTCCTTTTCTCCTTTACTTTCTAACTCAATTCCCTTATTCCTCCTGTGTTGCCCAATCTGAATGTTTGCAATCACTGCTGGGACAGATTTATATGTTGTTGCATATGCATAGATTCCACTTTCAATGTCTTCATTAAGTGTTAATTGTCTGTACCACCATTTTCATTTGTCGTCCCTTTCCATTGATTCTCATGAACCTGTCCATCTTAAATTTTGAGCTGAATTACTCTACTTTTCAGCAATTTCTACTTTTACGCTCTAATATGGCAGTTGTGGTACAGCAATGTTAATAGAGACTGTATGGATATCATTTCAGAGAAATAATAGGAATAGCATGGCACACTGTGAGTAAGAAACCATTGCTTACTCACAATATTCCCATGCAAATAGCTTACCACAATCTAATACAGTGAAATTCTAAAGACAAAGGATATCATGATGTTCATATCAACTCTGACTAATTTGTAACAAAAGATTTGGGTATTTACAAGCATTATGTTTAATGAGTTCAATAAAGGTGTTGATAGGTTGCAGTGACTTGAAATGTCAAAATAAACTTGTTGAATTTTTGGACATTTTCTGCCCATTTTTTGTGATGAAAATTGTCTCTGTTAAAATTTAGATTTTACCACAGCATTCAAGTTTGTTTTAGGTAATCTCAAATAAGTATTTTGTGTTGGGGAAAGTAAATCTGATTGTTGACATTTTCATTTGCAAAACTGAAATCAGGAAGTGTTTAAATATTTGTTTGCCCCCGTGTTAGTCCCTATAGAAGCATATAACAGCATTTTTTAGGATCACTCATAGAGCTTTTCTACAGAGAGGAATCACTGATTTAATTATATCTGCCATAAAGTAATTCAGTTTCCCTTCTGAATGGGTGACTAAAGCTCCTAGGGCAGATTATAATATGAGAGATTTAGCTTCACCCACATTTGGAGTCCATAGTTCATACGGAATTATAATAAATCCCTGTGGTATTCAGGTTGGTATAACACTGAGAAGAAAGCAAGCAACCAAAAATTGCTTAATGAATAAAAAAAATACCCCATTGTAATAGCAGTAGTCATATCCATGAATCCCCCTCCCCACCCCGCCACCCCCAGTCACATCTCTGATGGAACTGTGACAGTAACTAAGACTGAGCTGCTGGACAGCTGGATATCCCAGACAAACAGCTGTTACTCCTGTACACCTCAGTATACATGCATGCACCATCCTTCTGCCCAGGATATCCCAGACAGTTGGCCCACAGTTATTTAATTGTGATATGTTAGCAGGTATGACTGTAAAAACTAAAATTAGCATGTTGCTTAAAGGAAAGGATTTTTAAAGATGACAGGGTAGGAAGAAATTTTATGCTTTTCCATGTCGTTCTAATTCAGGATGAAAATAAGAGTTGAAATAATTAATTTCCTTCAGGAAAAAGAAAACCTCCGCCCCCTATTACCTGTATTATACTTACTTTATTTAAGGGTTGTGAAAAAAATTCATAGATCAAACATCCTTAATTATGAAAAATCCTCTAAAGCCTCCGTTTCTAGGAAGGTGAAATTTTTGCAGTTCTTGCAGAATTGAGTAAGTAATTAGGCAGTAGAGAGAAAACTTCTAGTTTTATATGACATTAGATAATATTGAAAATAAGAAAAGGAGGAGAAGAAAGAAAATTGTCCAGTTGATCCACTTAAAGGATTTAAAATCAGATTTTTAACACCACTAAGATTAAAACTGACAGGCTATAGTGAGGAGTACACAAAAGCTTCCCCCCTGCCAGATATTTGACCCTTATCTGTGAGTGCTCCTTTAAGGACAGGATCAGGTTTTTCTGATGTAGCAGCTTCAAGAACCCCACTTCTGAGGATCTTACTTTGGCAACCAGAAAGTCTCACATCCAGTCTGAAGGTTTGAACACTGGGACTCAGGTAAGCTTGCACAGCCAGCAGATTCAGGCATCACTTGACTGTGTTTAAAGACGACGGGACCATCTTAGTAATGGGGGTGCCAAGATAAGGTTATTTAACAAGTATATAATCAAGAGTTAATGGAATCTGGCTTTTAAAAAACCAAAATTAACATCTTACCATGTGGTTCTTTACTTGCTTTGCATTATATATAATGTTTTAACTGTTATATAAGAAATATTTTGGCAATAGCCTGAAAGAACAACAAACAGACCAATGTGAAATAATATATGTATTAGATCAAAAAGAAAGCAGAAGACTACAAGTCACACAGATATAGAAAACAATAACTAGAGTAGAAAGAAGGAATGATAGAATAAAGAGAATGAATATATTGTGTAAAATGGTGTTAAGACACATCTCCAAAAAAGTAGATTACTTGAATCACCCCTAAAGACCAAAATCTGAAAAATTACCAGAAAAGTGTTGAAGAGTAGAACAGAGAAATGTTTACCAGGGAAAATATAGTTATGAAGCCCATGATATATTTGTGCAAGTTCATGCTACCAAAGAAAAAAAAGTAGCTATGGTAACATTACAGTAAATAATCTAGTTAGAAATTTCTTACCCTTCACTCAGGCTCAGCAAATAACTCTCCTAATACAGAAGAGAGAAATCTGAAAATAGTAAACATGTAAAGTAAGCATAACTTTGTAACGTGCTTCCTAGAGTTAGCAGGAAAAGACAGAAAGGACGATGATTTTTTACAAGCTTTGCTAGTTTTGAACCATTTTTTTTTCAGCACCAGTGCTTAGGAAATAATCAGTCACCATCAGCTGTGGAGATTTCACTGTTTGATAATTGGATATTTCCATACATTTTGAATGCCATTCCAAGACCTGCTTTGCAATCTTCATTCAGTTAACTGTCACGTACAGTCCAAGTCCCGTTCTTGCACACCATATGTGTCTTTATTGTGCCTGGTGCCTTAATCTGCAAGGTGCCTCAGAAGCATCCATGTGGTCATTTGGCAGCTGGATCATGAAGTCTATTGTGACCAGCTATTTTCAAAGTTTGTATCAACTGAAAAGCAGAAATAAATATTGATTACCAAAAGCAAATGATACTTGTTTTATTGCCCAGTGAAGGCAAAGTTGGGACAATAGCAGAGCAGCTGTTTGACATACTTTCTGATTTAGAATCTCTAACAGAGACCTAAGCACTTGTGTGTCCATTTGTGAAAATCAGTTTGGCTGTTTGTGCCACAGCCCTATAGCTGCCAGCATTTCTATGCTCTTTATGTTGGGAAAAGTGTCAACTTGCCTATATATGCTAGATGAGCAAAGACCATGAGCATATTTAGGGAAATGACCAGGGAAAAGGCATTTTCATTTATTCACTGTTAGCACTGAAAAGCAATAAGGAATGAAACATAACCACTGCCACAAGCATGAGAGGGATGGCACCCTGGGAATGGTATGAGGCGACCAGCAAAAAACTAGCTTCCAGTCAGATGCCTCTTACATTAGAAGCTGCTTTTCTAAGAAAACCCATCAAAAAAGTTATATGTCATTCATTAGGTATCTGTAATTAGCTCTTAATACTAAAATTTCTCACTTCAACAAAAGAAAAGTAATGGATTCATTAAAGAATTAAAATGTATAAGATACTCATATTTTCATGAGGTAAAAGAGGTACTTTGTGAGTGGAGGGGTTTAAGACCATTTCAGACAAGAATGCTGACATATATTAAGGGCAGTTTCTGAAAATCTGGTGCAGTTTACCATCCAAAAGTAGGTGGTATGGGATACCACTTAAAGGTAACAGTCACTTTATGACTGACTGAGGAAGTGAAAACTGTCATCACTGGCTGAATGATAAGTGGACTAATTGCAGAAGCAATTAAATAGTATTTACTCTATTGTGCGTTTTTTAAATGGTGAATAGCTCTAAATTCTAAACTTAAGCCAGCAAGAGAGCTTCAATTGTGTCATGAATTAATTATGATCTGCATAATCTCTATCAGAGAGAAATGTCTGACCTAGTGAAAGGAAGAACCTATAGCATACTTTGAGTCTCTCCCTCTTTCTCACTTTATCTCTTTACACCCCTTTCTCTCTCTGGTCCTGACAGAACTTTCATTCCTTTCCAGTTAATTAACTTTTTTGCCTCCTGCCTGGAATCCTAGCTCCACCAAAAACCCAAAAAAACATTTGCTGACAGCAAATCAGTTGACTTGATTGTCTCTATTCTTATTCATCTGTTTGTACTGATGATATGCTTTGAGGTAGCACTACTCCATGTTTGGCCAAGCAAATCTGTTGTTTCCTCTTACTTATTTCCTAGTTATAGCAATAATCAACAGAATTAATAATAACAGATATCATAAATATTTAAGCAGACTTCATTACTGTTTCTTGACTTCTCACTTTTTGTTAGTCATGTATGAAAACTTTTTTTTTTCTGGTTGAAATAACTTGAATGTACATTAAATGAATTTGCCAATTATACTAAATGAGAAGGAGCTGTGTACACCCTTGAGAGTAGAGGTACCTTAAAGACAGATCTGGATATCACCAACCATATGAAATTTAGCAAGAACAAGCACCATGGGAAGGGGTAATCATGGTTTTACATATTAATAGGGGGATAAAAGGCTGGAAAGCAGCCCTGTGGAAACTGATGGGTTTGGATCGATGACAAATTGAATAAGAGCAAGCAGTGTGCCCTGGCAGCCAGGAGGGTCATCAGTGTCCTGGGATGCATCAAGCACAGCATAACCAGACAGTTGATGGAGGTGATTGTCCCTCTCTGCTCTGCAAAGGTGAGGCGAGGCACCACCTCAAGTACTGTGTGTCATTTTCGGTGTCTTAGTATAAGAAGAAAATCAAACTACTAGACTGTGTCCAGAGGAGGACAACCTAGATGGTGAAAGCCTCTAAGGCAAGACTTTCAAGGGGCAGCTGAGGTAACTTGATCTGTTCAACCTGGAGATGATCCATATGGATCTCTTCCAACAAGAGGTATTCTGCGATTCTGTGAATTAAAGAAAGAACTGATAAAAAGAGCTGGTCATATTGAGAAATGAAGAGGCAGTAATTTTTTCATAAGGTATTTGCTTACTAAATTCAAAAAATGATGTTTATTTGAGACCAAAGACCTTCATAGAACATTTATTTGGATTATTAATGATTTCACTGGTCATAGAAGTCGAAGTGTTTTAATATTACTAACTGATTAAACCATTGATAAAAATCTGTTTTCAAACTAGAGAAAAATAAATGAGTGAAGAATTCTTAAATATTGGGGATTTTCTCAGCTATTATTTGTTTTATTTCACTGCATGTTTTTAGAAACTTTAGAAACATCTTTAGAACCCAGATGCCTTTTAAAAGTAAGATTAGATATGTAGTGGTATGCTTAAGATCACCCTCAACAATAGACATACCAACCACTTACTCTAAAGACTCTTTTGTCAGTTCCTGGAAACTATTCAAACCAAAGCTAGAAGCTATGCTCAGCATGTGGGTTAGATGTTGACCCTATCCTATGTGGTCTTGCATTGCCTTTAGAAGTCATTCAGCCACCGCTGTTAGTCTTCCAGTTCACCATTTCCATCATATATTCCTGTTTTGATTTCCAGCACTCTCATGGCCTATTTCTTCTCTCTATTGTATGTAAGTGAAAACAAAGCAGATTCCCTAAAGGCTGCACTGGATGTTAAAAAAACACAATATGAACAAAGTAATAGGGATTCAGGAGTTATGGCATACGCACTAAGTGGCTTACAGCCTAATTCTCATCCCTATCTTAGAGGACTCTGCCCTATTACCAGGTCTGAAGGACAATCATGGTGCATTCCCTAATGTGCTGTTTTAAAGAGAAATGCATTCCTTCCCGTGACATAAGGATCTAAACTTCCTGGATAGATGGAAATTACTGCATGCTCTAGGCGGGTGGCTACTATGGATTGGGATGCTAGACTGTGTGGTCAATGTGAGCTAATGACCACAGGACCCATTCTGTTGACTTTCAGTAAAGTTGCATTGGGTTACATGAAAAATCCAACATAAGAACACACTATTAAATGAGATAATATTAAACATCTTAGTCCTATCCATACCAAAGTGTGGAATTGTAGCAAAGAAATGAGTCCGTCAGTCATTCACGAAATTAATGACTCCACTATTTATTACTGTTGAACAAGCATCCACAAAACTAAATATTCTAGGGATCTAGCCCAGAGTTTATTTTTATTGACATGAAGTGTCAGATGTGAAGATGTTTTGATTAAAGCTGAAGATAGAGAAACAACTGTTGGCTTATGTAGAAATAGAGTAAGATATTGACTACTTTCAGAATCTCTGGCTATTTTTTAAGTACAGCATAATAAATATGAGAGAGAGAGAAAGAGACAGTTAATACACAGCTGAATGCTGGTTTCAATCACTTCACAACACAACTTAGTGCTGATCCCTAAGGGTTTCCAAGTACGTATGTGTGGGTCTATCTATCTATCTATCTACCTATCTATCTATCTATCTATCTCAGGTATATATATTTTTAAAAATAATCAGATGATAAAGCAGAAAGGAAGAAATATGTGAGAAACAAAATTAACATCATGCAAGATTTATTACCGGATCTTTGTTCATTCTACTTTCCATAACAAATTTGCATACACGAGGGAAACAAGAAGGGGAAGAAAGAAAAAACATGAGTAAGCAAGAGTAGGGAATAATTTAGGTCAAGAAAAATGACAAAGATTCGAATTACTGTTATTAGTATTGTCACTAATAACCCACTGCAGCCTTAGTGTGATCCCATATCCCATGACAAGTAACTCTGTCCACTCAGAAAACTGTTCCTGTTTTCTAAATTATGTAACCAAAATCTGTCATCTATTGTTTTCTTTGTATGAAGATATATAGCCAATCTGTAAAACAATTTACACTCTAAAAATTGTTTTATATTACCTCAGATTCAATATGGGGTTTCTTATATACTGTGTTATTTTAAGGAACTTCAAAGAACATGATTAAAGGATAGGCTATACTATAACACTTGGTAGCAATTTAGCATTTATTCTGATGGGTAATTTCAGGGGTTTTTTCCACTCAGTGATCAGTTCTATAGGACCATGGAGAGTTTTCACTAGAGTAGCAAAATTAAAGGAACGTAAAAGCAAATATACTTATGAGGAATTACGTAGATCAAAAAAGTTACATCTTTTAATTTTAAAAAGCTTTACAAGCTAAACAAGCTCTGGAATATTTTGTGGATTTTTTCCGTGTTACAATAAAAGTAGGGGTGGAACTGAGACATTTGAATGTAGTTTTAGATTTAAGTATTTAAGAAAATGAACACCTATACTAGCATATGCATCAGCTACCCCTTTCAATAACTACAGGCATTCTGCTTAAAAAAACCAAAACAACAAAACCCACTGTAGCATTCACACACACAAAAAAAATAATCAAGAGCAGAGGTGACAATTTTCACCATATTCTCTCAGTGAGTTGTTATACGATCTTAGGAGAGGAAAGTACCTAACTTTCTTGAACCTCTACTTCCTTTCCATCACACTGAAAAATATAACAAATTCCAGTTATATTAAAATGCCTGCAACAACTGTACTTAGTCCCATGAAATTAATTTAATGAAATTATTCTGCTTGAAGGTAAACATACACTAAAATTGTATAAGGATTGAGGCATATGACAGTTGTAGCATCATGACATAAGGAAATGCAGAACATAGAAAATTTTTACAGATGGGTGGCATTAGTAATGACTCTGATGTAGAAACAAATGTGTCATCCAATGTAAATTAATGCTTCAGAGGGAACAGCTCTGAATGGCTTCAGCTCAGTTTTGGGAAACAAATCACCCTGAGCAGTTAGGCACCACTAAACTTTCATATGCAATATGCACAACACTAAGCTTCCCTTGAAATAGTTACCTAAATATATATCCTTAAATATTTTAAAACATAAAACGTTTACATAGCTGCCTGTGTTTAGCTACATCACTTAATTACAATTTATCATTGGCATTATTTTCAAGTTCTGGAATGAAGGCACTGTACGTATCTCCAAGTAGAGAAAAAAGAAAGCTAATCACACTTTGTCAAAGCAAATTGACTATTCAAAAGTTTTTGAAAGTTACATTTTTTTTCTAGATACTGTGCTGAAATAACCATGCCAAATTATGAAACTTTGATATTTCAATTTAAAGCTTTTTGCTGAATCAGGTTACAAATGAGAGATTTTTTTAAAAACACCTGTTTGCATTCCTCACTAGACTCAATTTCTAGTGCTTTTGAGATTTTTAAGCCCTTATTTTCTCAAAACAAAAAAAACTTAATGTTTTCAAAATCTTTTTCATATGTGGACCCTTACCTTTCTTCACAACAGCTGCTAGTAGCTGGTCTCAGTCAACCAAGCTCCTAGAAGAGGGAATGTTATGGCAATCATTGTTCATCTTTACTTTGTTTTTTTTGGACTAGAATCTAGAATACTACATCCAGATTTGGGCCCCCTCCAATATAAGAGAGGCATTAATAAACTGATATTTGTTGTAGGGGACTATCAAGATGGTCAGGGAGCTGGAGTTCTTTCTCTGTGAGAAGAGGCCGAGGGAGTTTGCTTGTTTAGCTCAAAGAGACAGCTTTGTCAGGCAGCTGATATCTACCAATGCCTACACAGGGGTCATCAAGACAGAACCAATTAAAACAAGAGAGGTCCAAAGAGAGTCTAGCTGAAAATTTTTTCTTCCACCATGAAGGCAGTCAAGCAGATAAACAGATTCCTGAGTGAGGTTGTGATTCTCAGAGGTTTTAAAGACCATACTGTCTAAAGCTCTGGGCAGCCTGGAGGTACCTTTCGTGTGACCCAGCTTTGGCACTTAGTGCCATGGTCTAGTAACCACAGCAGTGTTGGATCAAGGGTTGGACTTGATGATCTCGGAGGTCTTTTCCAATTTGGTTCATTCCATGATTCTAAGTCTCTTGCAGCCTGAAGGGCCTTACAATGCTAGGGCTCTACAGTGCCTCATTACTTTATTATTTTAACTCTTTCTTATTTGTTTCACTTCATAGTTTTTATTTTTGGTTAGTATTGCATTTATCAATATGAAGTTTGAGAGGGGAAAAAGGATAAGACTAATGGAAAAACAAATTTATTTCAAGATCAAAAAAGAGGCAATGATGTCTAATAAAGGTCTAAGGTAAGTATTCAGAACTTAATCAAAATTTACTTATCATGGTCACTGGTAAGTGTAAAGCAGGAATTTGCTCCAAGAAAATACTTTTTTCAAAGGACGACTTTAAACCAAATGCAATTCTACTATGTGAAACTGCCGGGATTTAAAGTAGTTTTTCTCTGTTTTATCTATCATAAACTCAATATATGCAGTTGCTTGCACACATGGAAATGTAGAGACCTAGCAATTAGCAGGGTACCGTGATTATTACTAATAAACCTTCTGTTCTGATCCTGTAAGTTTCCTGCCATGGTATTCAAATGTATCTAACAAAATATAGACAGCTCTAGTGACAAGTTCATCATACCACAGTTATTTTCCCTCTTTCTTTCTTTCTCTCTCTCTCTGTTTCTTTCTCTTTCTTTCTTTCTTTCTTTCTTCTTTCTTTCTTTCTTTCTTTTTTTCTTTTTCTGGCTGGACCACAATTCTAATTTTGGACTATTTTATTGTTTTGGAAGTGGAGCACACAAGTGAAAAATCAAGCCTTTATTTACTTGGTTGAACAGATTTAAATATTAATAAATTAAGATAATTTATTGACATGTTAAGGCAATTTAACTAAATTAACTTATCTAACCTTATTACTGACTTAACATCTTTTGTAAATCAGAACCTTTTACTTGACAAGGAGAGCACATAGTTAAAATACAGTTCCAAAGCAGGGAGTTGAACTACATTTTAATAATGAGATTATTCACAGCTACTTGCCAACATAAGTAAGATTTTCAGAAACTGATCCCATGCAAGGAAAATGTAGTTGGGAACTAGGTCGAAAAAAGTGTTCACAGACAATCTCATCAGTCATATGCACACTCATGGAAATAATATAGTGGTAAAAAACAAGAGGCTTTTATAAACACTGTGGGGTTTTTTGAGTATGCAATGATTCACTAGATAGAAAAAGCCACTAGGTGGCATCTGTGATTTATTAGGCTGGAATCACTGTTTAAATATTACATCCAATCCTTGATTTCAAGACATTTAATATTCCAAGACATTTAATTCAAGAACCTCCTTCTATAATTAGATAAATGCATGGAATTTCACTTCTGCTATATCATTTGGTAACCCATTTTCTGAAGTTTCCATTCAAACCCTAGACTTCTCAGGCGTGTATTCCCTGACCCCACAACACCAGCTTACATAAGTAATTACTTGTCTACAATTAAGCTGTAAATAATGCAATCACTCCATTCTCGTCCTGTCACTCTAGTCTCAACCACAACAAATAGGGCTAATCACATACTTACTCAAGTGTGTAATTATTTACAGTTAAACTTCTGTCACTTTCACCCTGTTTGGAAACAGTAGAACACAACCTGTAATTAGCAAATGTTGCTGCAGGCACTTTTACTTGGAAATATGCCATGGATTCAGCACCTATGTGAGCAAAGAGGTAAAGCCTTTGATCCAAGATTCTGGCATTCTATTGTCAGCCCTCAATGAGGAAGGGAGATCAATGAATTATTATGTCAAATAAGCCTCTTGAAAATCACTAGTGCCTTCTTTGTCAGACTTTATATGTACTTATATCAAGCTTATATGCATGAATATACTTATATATAAGTTATATATACCAATGTATATGTATTAATGTGTGTCTGAAGATGTAAGACTTAATCAGGTATACACCTGATTTGGATTTTCATTGAAATGACAGTAAAAATCTTGGTATTCATAAATCAGATTGATGAATACAAGCCTCAAGCTGTCATTTCTTATATATGATATTTTCCTGGTTAGAACCTGACGCTGTGAAAAAAAAATCATTCTTGCTTGAAATACAGCCTTTCAAAGCATTATATTCAACAAAACACAATTATACTAACAAGTACAGGAACAACTGTATGTGGACATGCCACTAAAAAGACTAGTCATAAAGCAGATGCCTTTAAGTCATGCTCTGGTTTATTGTGCTGAAATCTTCCAACTAAAATTATTGTCTCATAATAAATCGAATGCGTCACACTCGTAACATTAAACCGTATGTGCCCTCATTTCATACTGAGTCAGGTTCTGTCACATGTACTCAGCTGGAGCTATTCCTTACTCTATTCCAAGGCTGGTAAAGAACTACTCAGCCTGAACAAGGAGGCAGAATTTGTCCCACAATTAGAAAGAACTCATTTGCCACCTGCCCTTAGCAGTAATTCCAGAAGCAGATGGAATATGAGATTAAAAACAGGACCTCTTTTTTTACTGGCACATAAACAGATCATTTAGAAGAAAGGCTGGGTAAGAACAGGCAGAGAAAATAATTGTCATAACACTTGTTTTCAGTTTATCAAAGATACCGGACAGTTCATTTTTGATTTCCGTTGTCCTGTTCTGTGTTTCATCCTCAATATGGCTACAGCTCATTCTGTAACTGTTCTCATGGACTAAAGTTGTTTTACACCCAGAAATCAGAGTGAGTTGACAAAAGATAACACATATTTAAAATAAGTCTTCTTTGTGGAAAGACACTAGATTAAATCCTTCAATAGATGAATTGGCCACTACCAGAGGTGAAATAATTCCCCATATAAGATCCTGCATGTTTTGAGTCAAACAGGTATTTTTAGTGGAGTACGTTAGTGTAAGGAGAGGAGGGGTTTATCTTAAAATGTTTCAGTAGAGATTGGATGAAAGGAAAGGGTCAGAACACAAGTTATCAACCTGCTTTTGGGATGTGAATAGTCAGATACTATGAATCTGGAAATTGTGAAACTTAATTATTCAGTGTGTCTACCAGTCAAATGTAGAAAGAAAAAGTCTGAGGATTTACTGCCTAGACCTTAGCAATGTCTGGCAAACAGGTTTCAGTAAAATGCCTGGGTATCCAATTACCATGGAAACAGTCAGACTGGATGGAGTATGTGGCACTTAGCTAGTTTGTTAGTTAGTTGCTGTTGAATTACAGTGATATGAAATTGCTGTAGTCTCAAGACACTTTTTGAAATGGCAGTAGCTGCCTTCCAGTATAATGACTCACTTGAAAAGTCTATATCAGCCAGAACAAAATGCTCAGCAAATGTTTCCAAGTTGACAGATATTCTGTTGGGGACCTATGATTTGCTGTCAATATGATACAGGGAGAATGCAGACGTGCCGGCCTTTCTTTACTCTTTTAACTGCCTGCTAAGACCATGACCTTTTGCTGCTGATGGTATACATATGTTGAACATTTGTTTAAACTGTCTTCCCACTACTGATAAACACAACCCACCAGACTACATTATGCAAATGAGTTGCAAGGGAAATAAAATAGAATTTCATATTTTCCTACCTAGCAATGCTTCCCACAGTTTTGTATTTATGACACTTTAGGAAACATGTAATCTGTGGAGGAAAGTGAGTGATCCATATAGTTATTACATATAACTCTTCCACAACTCCAGAAAATCTGTCAAACTGTCTTTGCAAGCTGCCATCTGAGAAACTGCCCTTCAGAGTCTTAATTTGCCTTTCTTTCCCCCTCACACCCCATGAAGATTATTTACAAGACTGGTAACCGTATCTGAAATCATCCCCTGTCAGATTATTCAAGATTTGTAAATTGCATGAGAGATATAAACTGCAAGATGTGCTGATAAGGACTTTGGTATATTGATAATGAAGGTAGCCAGTTTCTAGTTATCATTTGAGGGCAGTATATGCTTCATCTCTTCTCTTTGATTGGACAATCAAGGATTTGCTTGCACACTAAGATCATTTCCCAGGTAAGCCAGCTGCTGATTCTATTCTCTTTCCACAGTGTATTAAATGCATCCTTGTGTCACCAGCAAGAACAGGAAATAAAGTATATTAGAAATTTTCTCTTTATTATTCAGTATTCTGAATACAAAAAAGAATATGTTTGAGTGGCAAAAAGTCATCAGCACTGCGAGATGTATGTAATAAAAAATACATTGTATTAACTAGCTTTTCTCTGTATACAACTTAGTGTTTCAGGAGAAGGTGATATCAAGCCTTTGTTCACATTTCATTAACAATAATTTTTCACTATTTTTTCACTGCAATGTGAGGTTTTGATTCCTGATGCTCAAAGTGATATTTAACTTTCTTACAAATCCACAGGATTTTTATGTCTAAAAGCATGTGAAACTGAACTAATGACATCATTATGGTTGAAATCCATCACACTGGAAACCAAGTCTAAGAAATTGATACATGCAATATGCTGAAGGGCTCAACAATGTAAATGTTATACTTCCAAATCTGCAGAGATTTGGAGTGACTTGTTAGAAGCTGTCATGAAGTACAGAACTTCTTTCTAAACTCAAAAGGCTGTCACAATATTTGAGGTTTTTCAGACTTTTCTATCTTAAAAACTGCAGAAACACAGATATAATATATGTCAGAAGATAAGTCTTAATCTGACTCCTGTTTTCTTAGCCCTGACTTTATTGCGAGAATTTACAGGATACAGAATATGGATGATATGGATGGTCCTCCACAGCTGAAGGCAAAAAATATTGCATAAAGTTTCAGTATTAAGAAAATAAATAATACAATGTGATTAAGGTGAAAGTTTGGAAATCCCTAGCACGGATGCACTTGTTGAATAACATTTCAAGGTGAAGTTAAACAGTTAACTCACATGAAAGCTTTTGGCCTTTTTGTGTAAGTAGAGGGAAGAGCATATGCTACATCTTATCTATTGCTCATCTTTTCTAGGAAAGATGAGGTCATTAGTCACTTGCTGTTGGGTTAGGGAAACCCACCCAATTTATACTTTTATTCAATACAATAAATTCCGTAGCAAAATACATTCTATTCCTTGCTATTATTTTAGGAGCTAGATTCCTAATCCTTTATTTACATTACAGATGCGAGTCTGCTTCTGCACAATTAATTTCACCTCATAGATAAATCCACAAACTAAGAACTCAGCACTTGGTAACATCTGGTCTGGTTGCTTGGCTTTTGGCGTAAAGTTTCTGGAGCTGTAGTTTGAAACTTTTGGAAGCTACTTAATCTGTGACTGAGTCATTGAACTCCAGGTAATACTAAACATCCACATCAGGGATGTGGTTTACAAGGCTTTGAGTCTCATAACTTTTCAAATCCAGCTGACAGTTTGAAAAGTTGTCCAAATTACTTCAGTGGGTCTGCTTAAAAAAATAAGATGCTTTTCTTGCAAGTAAGGATTTCAGATACTGCTTCAGAACCTTAAATGTTGGTCAGCCTAAGGTGATCTCTAGAGAACAGAGTCTGAGGGGAAAAATATGGGCAAAGGGCAGAAGGCAGCAATTCAAAGCAATTGGATAGGTAGAAAAACATTCTCTGAAGAACTGTATCATGGTAGGCTCTGAAGTACTGAGATTTTCTTATATAAGAGCTGCTGCCTGAGTCTGGAAAAAGGAAGAATGGCGAATCCTCAATTTTAAACAAAAAATGGCACATTTGCTAGTATTTTTATGATATTTCTTTGAAGTTGTTATTGATCGTCACTAGTGAAATAATGTAACAGCATGTGTCAAGACACAAACCAACTTTGTGTTGTATGTTTCCCATGGCATAGGACTATACAGTTCCTATACCGTATTTACATGGAGTGAATGTGTCACTTATTAAAGTTGAACAAATAAAGTACTCATGGATTTATGTTATTTTATTGTACAATTTATGGCTGGCACGCAAACTTTCAGTTCCTTTCTCTCTGCTATTTGTTTTCGTACAATTATTCATTCAAATAGGTTCTCCTGAAATGGAGAAGAAATTAAATGCTCTAGCCACATTCACGCTAAATGAATTAATTCTGATTAATGTTACTCAAATTAATACAAAATTAATTAATCACTATTAGAAAGAAACTGAAATGCTTTACCCTGACATTTTAAGCTTTAATGTGCTGCCAGGTTTCATGACATTAGATAAAAACCCACAGTTAAGCCCCTAGATGCAAGGATTTGGGAAGGATTGGCAGATGTCTACATCTGTAACTAGACTGGAAATTTTGCTCCCATCTCTCTTCGAAATTGATACTTATTATGTATGCTCTTTTGAGTTCCTAATTTTTTAAACTGGTATGTTTTCTAGTAGATTTTAACCCCTTTCCTGAGTCAGAGGGCAGAAAGGAATTATATGTCTGCATAAGCTTACATACAATCTGGTATGAATAAAGTAATGTAGTGGGCAAGACAAGAGGATGAATAGACATGTGAATAACATGTGCTTCTTCCATAAGTAACATAAAGAAACTGTTAAGTATTCATCATAAAGTGTCTCCAGAAGTTTTCTTTCCAATGGTCAGTTCAAGTTAATGATGTTTCCTAAATTCTTAACCAAGGTATCTTTGCCCATTATGGGATAGTAAAAGATAATTTTCTAACAATTTAAATGTCTGAAGAGTGACTTCCATAATAAATTACACTCTCCATTTATTTCCCTCTAATTTTTTGTCACTGCCACCCCCTTGCTATTCTCTGACATCTCAGTACTAGATAACGTTGCACTGAAAATATAGAATCATAGTATCACAGCATAAGACAGCCAGGGAGGCTGTCCTGCCAAAGGTGCCCTTCCAAAGTTGAAACGATCATGAGGTCAGACCAAGTTCCTCAGCACTTAATACAGTCAGGTCTTGAAAACCTTTGAGACTGGACGCTTCACAACTGCTATGGGCAATCTGCTACACTATTTGACAGTCCTGATGAAGAAAAACGTTTCTCTTATATCCACTTGTTCCACTGCCATAAACCAATGTGAAGAGTGACTCAGGCTTCATGACTTATCATAGGTATCTCCAGGCTCCTGTTATGTGCTACCTTCCTATCTCTGGGCTGAACAAACCTAATTCCTCCTCCTATATTTTGACTAATTTACCCTTCTGGAGTAACTACTGTTGGCCATTAAGCTTACTGCCTCCAGGAAAACTGGATGAATGTCTCTAAGCATGGATTCTCTTTCGGAGAACAAAGGCAGTGTGTGGCTGGGTATGAACCTGTGCAATAGTTTGCCTAGTCCTGTTCTGCCAATATTCTCATCTAGATTGAGTCACCTCTAAACACCAAAGTACAAGTGAGCAATAGGGAAGTCCGTACTTATGCATTATCATATTTTTGAGCACAAAAAGACAGTTCCTTCCTTCAGAAGTCCTTGAAAGAAAATATAATAGATATCGTTAGATGTGTGGGCAGTGGCTGCACTGAATTTTGCAACAGATGCATGAGAGGGAAAGGTCGTGTCAGATAGAGGTTTCACTGGACCCTTTAATGGGCTGTTTGGTTACCTGTCTTCTATCAGTAATCTTTCCATCTCTTCTTATCCATTTCAAGTGTCCTGGAAGGAAATGTGTGAAACTTTCCTACCAGAAAAGATTAGTCTTTAAATTCCAAGTTACAGTGAAATAGCTAATGCCTTGACCCCAGATTCAGATTTTTGTTTTGACTATTCTCAACTTAATGTTTCTGTCTGCGAACCAGAATTTTATTGCAAATTGCTTCATAAAACTACAGAATTAAAGTGTCATGTAAACTTACAGAGTGAGGTAAAATTGTCACTTCAGAATGCGAAAGGTGAATAACTGAAAAAAATAGCTGTATTATGATCATAAGAAAATTGAAAAAGATCCTCCACCATTTTCAGTAAAATGTTGCTTATTTTGAAAGAAAAATGAAGAGGAGAGCATTAATACAAGCAAAACTGAAATTTCCGTGATCTGACCTGTGATAATATCGCAATAGTGACATCACACTTTGTGTATATAATTTAAATAAGGATCTCTGGCCTACTAGGCCTTGCTTACCGCAAAATAAGTGAGGTACTGCTTTGAAGGTCAGTCCTAGTATCTACTTAAACATTTCGGCATCTAAGAATGTCCAAAATACCAGATGATGCTTTCAACATGTTATCTGCTCTGTATAACATCGTCATCATGAGAAACAGTTGAATACCAATTTATCTGCAGCTTTGCTGAAAGGTTTATAGCACAGTGAGTGGTAATCACATTAGCTGCCTTTATCACTTGGACTGTACATTACATTAACATAATACAATTTTATAGCTTTAAGAAATATTAAACTGAAATGAAGGCAAGCAGCGCTTCACTAATGGATTTACAACATCTCTTATCCCTGCTCAGCTACAATGTCTATAATCAGAGACAATATGATTTTCACTTCTTTAGAAAAAACTGTTCATTTCAAACATTTTATTAGTCTGCTAGAGTTACCATCTAATTGATTTGTTGAGAGATGCAGAAACTGCTTTTGTCCTTAATCCTGACTTTAATTTGTTATAATTTTTTATTCTCATATATATCCATAAGAGAAAGACACATGCATACACACATACTTGTGTAAGAGATTTAGAGACAGAAAAATCTCTTCACTACAAGCATACCACTGAAAGTTGGTTAAGATAAATATATAATTTGCCTTGGATCTTTTAGAAGTCTCTGATTTTCCTTTAGGTATCTCAAGTAGCTCTGGTTTGTCTGACAAGGAATATCAATAAGTGAAATAAACAGCAAAAAGAATCTAATTAATCTTCTCACCCAAATCATCTCCCTGAATTAAGGAGAAAGAGCACAGGACACAAAAACAACTGTTCCTGTTCTAAAGAGAGTTTGAATGAGTAATAGCAGAAGCACATTTTCCTTGTTTTTCTACACTATAACAGAAATATGAAATTTGAAAATAAGAACCGAAAACGTTACTGAAATAATGCTCATATACTTAATCCCTTATCAATATAATTTTTTTGCCAATCACAGTAGAAGTAATTACTAGTAATTGCTGTACAAATAGCTCACAAAAATACTTATATCTCTTGTCATGATTCCTCAATAGTCCACTATTTGTTTCAGGACTATCAGTGTTCCCAAGCCTTCATTTACAGTTGTATTCAATCTCCTCATTTGGATCTGATCCAGAGCTCATTAACTCTGATTTTAATAGACAAGAAATCTAGAGTCTGTTCTAAGTCTCTTGCCTCCTTTTATCCTTTTCAGCATTTTGTGCTGTTGTTTCGGAACATAGGAGTCAGTTGCAGTTACAAGTCCTGATTATTCAGGCCAAACATTTCCATATTGACTTAAGACTTGGGACAAGAGTCTGACACTAAAAGAGTTGCCCACGCTGAATCTTCATGCCAGATATCCTTATAAGTCACAGTATGTTGCTTGTGAGATGTATGTGTAGGAGTGGCCTCAAAGTTCTTGTGTAATTCAGATGAATATTGTTTTTTTTCCATTAGCATTTGTTATGTTTTCCTGTAACTGGCTTCCAGGAAACAAATGAGAATTATTAGACTTTTTAAGTATTACATACTTTATTTTTTCTTGAGTGATTCGCTACTCCAAGGGGCTTTTATTTTATAAATTATTTGTATTTATAACTAATTTACATTTTCTAAAGTTAAAAAAGATATACAGTGGAATTATGCTAAGAAAGGAAGAAAGGAGAAAAAATTTTCTGGTTTCTTCACCTGCTCATGACTTGTTAAAGTTGTTCATGACAACAGTATTGCTCCTTCATGCAGTTTAACTTGTTCTGGAGAACTGGCAAATGGGAATCAACCATGCAAGGGTATGTATCTTTGTTGAGAGGCTGATAATCCTGCCAACTTTGTGGTTGTCCTAAAGGCTCCACCTCAATTTCCAAAAAGTTAGTCACACAAAAAGTTAGAGGTGAGTTGGCAATCCCACTGGAATTAATAAGTTTACTTCCTTTTTCAGAGTTTAATATTTCTTCTTTTAACAGAAACATAGAACTTGCCTGTCTGTTCATCACAGGATTAATGGCTTCCTTGCTTGTATGTTTGACTGATGGTATTCAAAGGTATCAAATTATTTAAGGTCTTGTGTTGAACTTTTTCCTACTGAAGTAAAAATTATTTAACATCTGTCAAGCATCCACCTGTGTTTATTATTTTATCCCATCTGTGGTTGGCTGGGATTTTACACTCAGCTACTGTCTCTTACCAATATCCTTCCAGTGTTAGAGTTTATTTATTATGGTGAGAGAAAAATAACTCTTTTGAAAAAGCCTCTTAAGAGTGATGCATGGCTATATAAAATTCTCCTCATCTTCCCTGTAGATGAACCTGTGGAGCACACATACTTAGTTGAATTTCAAGTCTTTATATATATATATATACACACACACCTATATATACTGCATTTCCTGTATGTATTCAACATTATTATGTGCTTCTTTTCTTTTTGTGCATAAAGTAAACACATGGCCTTGAGGCTAAAATTTAACCTAAAAATCAGCATCAATCTACTGCTAGTTCTAGTTCAGATATTGACTCCAGGGAGCATGTTGCAGTATTCTTGTACCTTAGATTACCTAAGCAGGAAATAGAGTCAAAAGGTTGTTAAACTTGCCTCTTGGGACTTGTTATAGTCAGCATATG
This sequence comes from Cephalopterus ornatus, assembly GCA_013396775.1. Taxonomy (NCBI): domain Eukaryota; kingdom Metazoa; phylum Chordata; class Aves; order Passeriformes; family Cotingidae; genus Cephalopterus; species Cephalopterus ornatus. The sequence continues at coordinate 106,709 of VZRE01002392.1, forward strand.
GGCAAGAGATGCATGCATTATTATCAACACTGGAATAAATCCACTAACTTCTTAGATGCAAAATATATTGGGATATCTCTAAATCAGTGAATCTGGTGAAAAAGGGGCACATTTCTTGAAGATTCTCTGTCTGGACTTTTTCACAAAAATGTGTGGTTATATGTTGCAATATCTATAACTTCTTACTCTAGAAGGGCGACCTGTGGTATAGCACTGAATAGTTTGAGAGTTAATATATTTGCTATTTAAAAACCAATTTGGACATTAAAAGAATTCTTCATGTAACAAATTTCATTCATCTGCCTAACACAGTAAGCTTTGATTTAGGCAATCAAGATTTTCTTTATATTTAATTGTGTATACTGTTTTTCATTCAGTCAATGAGTTGGCAGCTTTTCATGTATTTTTAAAGCCTCACAAATAGATGATCTGAAGTGCTGTTAATTATCAATTAAATTTTCTTAGAGTAGATTGTAAAAAGTTCAGATGAACCCAATTAGAAAGAACGCAGCTTCCCTCTGCACCTCTAGGCTCAATTATTTTAAAGTATATGATAGCACAGGAAAACAACCAAACTTTTCCTATCGATTATAAGTGTGCTTCTTCAATGAGATGCTAAAAAGTCAGAAATGAATAATTCAAAAGTAAAATTAATATAAATACATTTTTCTTTGTTTTTTTTTTCTTTTACTCTCTGCATGGTCAAACACTATTTTACAAAAGTGATGACCCTGTATATTTGTAGACCTTTTTTGTCTAGGATATTTTTGGTTTAGAAATTCTTCTGCTACTGGATGCTTGCCATAAATGCTGCACTTCTGTTAGCCAGTTATATTCATGATAGTATAAATACAGATGTTTATTTTGCTAGTTGAATACTCAGGTCATAGTAACCTGTAAAATTTCCACTATCCCATCATGTCTTCTCATTTACCTCACTTGATCAATAATAACTTTCCACAACATCACAAATGCACTTGATGTTTCAGAGAACCATACTGACCTGAGTCAATTATCTCAGCACATTATGCTACTGAAATAAGACAGTGGAAGTAATTTCAAGACAAACTTAACAAGGAGTTTGTAAATATTCTGGCCTAAAAAAGAAAGAAAGATTTTCTGAAGAAAGGCTTTCAAAGCAATGAAGGACATGCAGTGATCAGGATCTTTGCCTTTGGCAGGAGTCATGAGAGAGAAATCTATTCAAGACTGGATTAGATCACTATTTGGTCTGAAGGCCAAAGAAATTGACAACTTTGGATAGGACTGAATGCCCTCAACTACTGAGTTTATTTCCTTGTTTGGAAAAAACTGAATGTTACTTTCACTGGCCTTGACTGAAATAGCAACCATCTTACACCTGGGTTCAGCCTTGCTGTAATGGCCTGTAATGAAAGGCCATTTAAGTACCACTCGGACAGGTGAAAGTATTTCAGTGTTCAGACTCAGTGCATTCATGAGCAGTTTAAAAACCTTTATTCTTTAGTTTAATATTCTTTATCTCTTTACATCTTCTGTTTAACTCACTTTTGTATTTACAAATAACATTCTTCTCTTAAGACTTTCTGTTCCTTGGGTTATCCCAGTAGTACTCACCTTTACTCATGCAGATTGATTTTTTTCTTCTTTTTAATATGACTGATCAGAGTAGTACAACATATTCCAGAGAAGTGATGTGCAGAGTGATACTAATATTTCAGGTTTTCTACTGAAAGCATGTTTCCCTGAATATTCTAGAAAAACACTTACCTTTCTCTCAGCTGATTTCTGCTTGGGGCATCTTCTGATCCACTTATAAGGCTAACTTCTTGTTCATTCACTTCTGGCTGATGATCTTCCAGTTAATGACGAATTCTTTCGCTGTGCACCATTGAGGATATTGTATTTACATTTAATCTTATTTCCATTACTCCACTCCCCATAGTCATTAATTTTTGCATGTTTCAAGAAGCAGGTTAGGGCTAGGATTTGTCAGTCTCCTTTGCAGTTCTGATGACATCTTTTCCTTTCTAGATCTGCATCAGATTTATGTTTTATTGAAAATAATAAGCCTATATCATCTATCTTGTATTCTGTTCCCAAGGGTCTATTTCTTATAAGCTTCCCCCTCTCTTCTTCCCTCCCTTTTTTTTTTTTTTTCAATTTAGATTCTCTTGCATTAAACATAACAGTTTAATAAAATAACATTTGCTGACCATAAGTATTTGGATCAGCTTTCAGCTTGATGTTTGTACTTGTCTGTGCACAACAGACTTCTGCTTATGATAGGAGTATACGTGTGCAATGTAAAATACAAACAGGTATCTTCCCTAAAAATGCCAAGCCAGTGGAAAGGATTCAAAGGGTTTATTTCAGAAGCAAAGACATTAAAACTTACAAACTTCTTGGCACTGCAAGACAGCACCAGGCCTCAGAGGGAAAGGCAAACCTCCTGTTCGCTCCCAGGCTTTATCATTGCTGCCCCCACCCCCCGCACCCACCCTGACACTGCCCGGGCCGCAGAGGCCCTGGAGCATTTCTGTGTTATCTCTCTCCTCTCACACATCAGAGAAAGAGGTTGAGAACTTCTCTTGGTATGCAAGAATGGGAAGAAAGTATTGAAACTGCCTTTGAGAAAGAGTTACCATGCGGGTAGAAAGCCTTCCTAAGCAAAAAACTCTGTCTCCTCATAACAAAATCTTCCAGGAAAAAAAGGTATTCTATCCTCACAGCATGACAAAAGAAATATTTAACAAAAATATGGTTCAAACAGATGAAAAATCCCCTCAGCGAAAAAACAGAGTATTAAGTCTAAATTATGCACAGTACACCTGTCTAATTCTGAGAAGTTTTACACAAATTATTTCTGCACAACAAAGAGACATCTTAACAGAAGTGTCAACCTTGAGATGTTGGATATTTTAATGCTTACTGCTTATATTCATAATATCAAGGAAAATAGTCTAGTGGACTGGTGGTTGATCTCAACTTTGAATTCCAGTTTATGATGAGAAAAATATTGGAGCTTTTATTGTGTTTTAAAACCTTTAAAGAGCGGTGGTGATTTAGATAGATACCTTATCTGTGAGTATGGTTATTTACATCATTTTATTGTGGTGCTAAAACATACTTGCTCTTCTTTGAAAAGGCTATACAATATTCACTGTGGCACAACATTTGTTACAGTGCTGACAAAGGACATCTAATATCAGTGTGGAGTACCATGTTACAAGGAAATGACAAATTAAATCCTACTGCTGTAGAACTGTAGATAGAATTAGGACTTCTACTTACAGAAAAGTGAATGCTAATACATGTGGACTAGACTCTTTCATGTCACTACTTTAAATATTACTTTATATGTACTTTGCCTTTCAGTAATGAGCTCAAACCCATACAAGTATTTAAACACTTAAACATACACTTTAATGATAATTAGTACTGAACCTGTTTAAATTCTGAAAATACATAATTTATACTTTCTGAGACCAAAACTCTGGTAATTTTTGAAGCTGCCTGTGTCTTGTTTATTTTAATTTTCAGGTTCTATAGGCATTTAGACTTTTTATTTTGGCCAAGAGTTTCTCAGGTGTCCATATTTTTGCATCTAGCTGTACACTCCAAAAGCTTGCTTTCTCTCTAATGTGTCACTCCTATCATCTGAGTTGTATCTTTCCTTATCTCACCTACGGAACTCCATTGAAAATTGCATTGTGAAACACACATCTATTTCCACCTAAAAAGAGAGCAGAAAATGAGATTAAATTTATTCCTTATTTTATAAGTTAACAGCTTATGGACTCAGCCAAGCTGTAAAAGATCTAGGTTATGTTCCATACTGTGCTTATATTTTTTTTTAAGTAATTATGTTAGTCATCAAACTATAGCAAAAGCCACTAGTGAAAGGTATTCTAAATTTCTTTTGAAGTTGCTCTAGTTTGCACAGTATAATTAAATGCATGCTAGGTCAAAGGGAAAAAGACAGAGTAAGTAAAGCAACCACTAGGGAGAGAAGTAAGAACTGAATTTTAGTGTCATTGAGCACCTTACACAATGACTTTAAACACTAAATACAGTGAGGTAGTTTCTATTCTAGAATGCCCTATTGTGGTACTTAGTGATATTTGCTTAGGAAGTGGAAGAAGTTTCAAATCTCAGCGGGCACTGAAACAGATGTTGTAACCCCTATGTTACTGCGTAAGAAATCTGGAGTATCAGAAAGTAGGTGATATATTTCTTGAAACCTCTATGGGACAAGATCAGGACAAGTGAATAGCTTCTAGAAGTAGTTGAAATTGTGACACGTGTCCATTCAGGGCCTTAAGTGAGGCAACTGGACAGCATCAGACTGAAAATGTGCTGTTCCATTTAGGCTCTCTTTCTGGCTAACATAAACATGCCCCTGATCTTTATGCTGGTTTCTGCACAATTTTTCCTGAAATACCCAAATTTGTGCTGTAAGTAGAAACTAAATACTTAACTTCAGGCTGTCAAAGTCACCAAAACAGCTATATTTTAGTGTAGTGGACAACTAAAGTATCAGGGGACTGCTTCTTCATTTGTATCATGTGGTTTGAATTATGCCAGTAATTTGTATATCACACAAATTTCTTTAAAGAAACAGTTAATAATGCAAGCTTCTAAAGATATTTGAGTTGCATTTAATTAGTTCTACTTCTTTCCATCTCGTTCTCCCATAAATGGCCACCTGTGTACTGGAATGCTGCCTCTAAAGTGGTTAAGATTAAATGAAGTTTATGTTTCCTTTTGAAAGGAAAAAAAAATTAAAAAACCTCAAACAAATCAATGAACAACAAAAAACCCACACTAAACAAAAAAATCCACAAAATATTCAGGTAATATTTTGCAGCTACAAAGTCCAATGTGGACTATGGTGTACACGTCTTTTCTGCATTATAAGCAAAATTGCTAAACACTTCTAACATAATTATTATTAAGATAAAGAACATTTGATCTACTGAAGATACTAACATTATTATCATTACTGCAATTTTTTATCAAGAATATTTTAATTTCCTCGTAAATTTGAGTTTCTGTCATACATTTACAGAGTCAACTTTTTAAATTTTGCTTATAACAAAACAATAAGAAAGTCTAATATTAAATATTACATTATTTTAAATGGATATTTTTTCTTTATACTTCAAATTCTATATTTGCTACTGAATTTCAATTATTAATCTGAGAATAATGATTGGAATTAAATGCCTACAGCTCATCAAATTTATATATTTCAAAATGTATACCAAAAAAAGATAATATAACTACAGAGATAATGAACTACAACACTAAGAGGTGAAATCTTTCCTAGGGAGGAAAATGGCATAATTAAAATTTTTATCTCAATGTGTAACTGAAGAAAAGGCTACTGTGCTATTTGGAAGGGTTATAAGTCAAGTAATAATAAAGAATGAAAGTTTATACCTTGTTCATCAGAAACTACATCAATCAGATTAGCCCAATAAATGTGTGAATCCAATACAAGACTGAAAATAGACTGAAAATATATTGGTGAGTCAAATACTGCATTATATTTTAAGGGAAAATGCCACTTCGGGCACACAACATAAACCCAGACCCGATCAAAACTTTGGTTTTCCTAAAAGATTTAAGAATAAAGACTAACAACTTTAGCAATACTTAACAGTTTAAGCCCCTGAGTCTTTCTGCCAATGAGGAGAAATGAAGTAATGTTTTAAGTGTGCCAAATTTATTAAAAAAAAGCAAACCTCTTTATTAGAAACTGTATTTTCTGTTGATTTTCGCAGGTGGTTAAACTAGTTAAAATTTATGTGGACATGGGCATGATGGTTTTTTGTTGATTCTTTGCTTCATGGTACCAAGTGGTGGAACAGCCAGAAACACAGGAATGTAAATAAGGAATTGCTTGCCCCATAGTCTTGTGAGGGAACCTCTTATTCCCTTCAATCAGCACACTTGAATGCCCTCTGAAAGGTATGTACACTAATGCACACTAAAGCCTGAAAAACAAACAGAAGGAATTAGAAGTCTACATGCAGTTACAGGACCATGACCTCACTGAAATAATGGAGATGTGGTAGATAGCTCACACAACTGGAGTGCTGCAAAAGAGAAACCCAGGCCCCTTAAGAATCACATGCTGACATCACCCTACATGTGCGAGACAAGCTGGAATGTATGGAGCTCCACCTTGTGATGATTGATGAGCTGAGAACTGCTGTCTTGGGATCTGGTGGGCAGATCAACATGAGCCATTCCTAATAGGGCAGAGTAGTTGAGGTCTTTGTCACACAATGGGAAGAAGCCTCAAATTCCCAGTTCCTGGTTCTCATGCCTGTCACCCTGACACCTCCTAGAAAGACAGCATAAGTCAAAAGCAAACTAGGAGGTTTCTGGGGGGTATTGACAACAGCTTCCTGACACAGGTGGTCCAGTAATTAACAAGGAGAGTGGACCTGATACTTACAAGCAGGGAAGAAGTGGTCAGGGAAGTGGAAGTCATCATATGGGCTGCATTAACCAGGAATAGTGTAGTTCAGGATCCTAAGAGACTGGAGTAGGGCAAAAAGCAGGATCACCACCCTGGACATCAGAAGCACAGGTTTTGGCTTGTTTCCTTTGATCGGTAGAGACAAATGTGAAGTCTGCACTTAGGGAGGAATAACCTCATGTAAGAGTGCCTGCTGGGGCCAACTGGCTGGAAGGGAGCTTTGTAGAAAAAGGCCTTGTGGAAAACAAGTTAAGCAGGATCCAGCAATATGCCCTCACGACAAAGTAGGCCAAGGTATCCTTGGCTTCACTAGCAGTTTTGCCAGCAAGTAGAGGTGATCCTTCCCCATTTCTCATCTGTGGCCAGTGCTAGACTACTCAGTACCAGAGAGAAATGGAGCTGCTGGAGACAGTCCAATGAAGGGTTATAGAGGTGAATAAGTGCCTGGAGCACCTTTCAAAGACAGACTGAGAGAGCTGGCATGGTTCAGCCTGGAGGAGTGTCGGAGGGGGCGCCTCAGAAATGTCTATAACTACCTGAAGGGGGGGCATAAATAATAATGAGGCTTTTCTCAGTGGGGCTCAGTGACAGGACAAGAGGCACCGGGCACACACTGCAACACAGGAGGTTGTCTGCACATCAGGAAACACTTTTTTACTGTGAGAGTAAGTGAGCATAGGTACAGGCTGCCTGGTGAGTTTGTGGAGCTTCCATACTTGGAAACATTCAAAGTCATCTAGGATGGTCCTTGACAACTGAATGTAGGAACAAGATAACCTCCAGAGCTTCCTTCTCTCCTCATTCTGTGAACTTGCAAGAGAGGTTCTTGAAAGAATCCCATAGGACATGATCCTAGAGGCAAGGGTGTTCCCTGAGAGCTGATTGATATTCAAGGATCACCTACTCCAAGCTCAATAATCCCAACAAGTAGGAAAACAAGCAAAAGTGTTAGGAAGCTTGCATGGATGAGCAGAAGTTCCTGGCTGATGTCAAAAGATAAGAAGGATGCTTGCAAGATGGGGTTAGGAAAGCCAAAGACCACCCGCACTTTAATCTGGCAAGGGATGTGAAGGGCAACAAACAATGATTACATAAGCACATAAACAGAAAAAGGAAGACTAGGAAACAAAATGTGTGCATGTAATGAATGGAGCAGAGGCTCTGTGACAAAGAAAACAAAAAAGACTTAGCTACTCAATGCCTTTATCTCAGTCTTACAGGTAAGATCAGAAATCCCAAGTCCCTGAGACCACAGGAAATGTCTGGAGAAGGCAGACTTTCCCTCAGTGGAGGAGGATCAGCAAACCAGAGAAAGTGCATGGGGCCTGATGCGATGCACCTACATTGATAAGAAAGCTGGACAATGCCTTTGCAGGGTCACTTTAAATTATTTTTGAAGGATCATGGGAACAGGGAAATGTTCCTAAAAGACTGAAGAAGAGCAATTATGACTCCAATCTTCAAGCAGAAGGATCTAGATAACTACAAGCAGGTCAGCTTCACCTCAGTCCCTGGGAAGGTCATGGAGTAATCAATCCTGGAAGCTACTTCCAGACACATCACAGAATCAGAGAAGGGCAAAGGACCACAGTGGGTCATCTGCTTCAACCTCTCTGCTCAAGAAGAATCATCCTAGAGCACATTACACAGGATTCTGTCCAGATGGTTCTTGAAAATCTCCAGTGAGGGAGACTCCACAGCTTCTCTGGGCAATGTATTATGGGCATGGTCACTCACAGAGTAAAGTTCTTCCTCAAATTCAGGTAGAACTTCCTGTGCATCACTTTCTGATGGCTGCCTCTCATCCTATTGCTTGGCACCACCAAGAAGAGCCTGGCTCTACCCTCCCAACACCGTGAAGGAAAAGAAAGTGATTGGGGAAGTTATCATGGCTCTATGAAGGAGAAAATATGTTTGTCCAATCTGATAGCCTCCTACTATGACATGATTACTAGCTTGATACTTGAGGGGAGAGCAGTGGATTCTGTTTAGCTTGACCTTAGCAAGGCTTGTAACACTTTCACCCATAATAGCCTCAAAGGAAAGCTAAGAAAGTGTGGATAAGTGATCTGTGAGATGGACTGAAAACTGAACAGCTAGGCCCCAAAGAGTTGTGATCGGTGGTATAAAGTCCATTCGGAGGTCAGTCACTAACAGCATACCCCCGGGGTCAAATACTGACACTAGTACTATTTAACATCATTAATGATCTGGCTGATGGGGAATGGCTCATCCTGATTAGGTTTGACACAAAACCTGGAGGAATGGCTATAATATACTAGATGGGTGTGCTACCATTCAGAGGGCCATCAACAGGCTGGAGAATTGAACAAACAGGAATCTCATTAATTCAGCAAAGGCATCTTGCTTTAGTTGACCCTGCTTGAACAGTGGGATTGCACTAGGGGTTCTAAAGAGTTCCCTTCCAACCTCAACAAATATGTAATTTTGTGATTCAGTACTTGATGAGGTACATTCTGCATTTATTTTCACTGATGTTGATGGGTTATCAAGTGTCTGATCCATCAGAGGCATGCAATGAGCAAATGCCTGTGAGGGCTATGTACTATGCTGTATTTAGAAGGGATCATATCATAGGTTAATAATCTTTGAAAAGGGCTGTAAAAAATCAACTGTAAAAGACTTTGAAAGAGCTCATTATAAAGGACAACTAATTATGGTTCAAGAAAATCATGCTACATAATTTCTAAGGTGATATTCTAAAGCTCATCAGAGTAATTTCCTTACATCTATTGGCTTGGATCTAGCTCCTTTTGAATATAAAACAAGCAGTGACTAAGATGCACAAATAAAGAAACACTTAAAAAATACCACAGACAGTGAAGGTCTACCTCATATAACTTTTTTTGGGACAAAATAAAGAATGAAATCACATTAACAGGAATCCAGTAATTACAGAATAGTTATGGAACTTGGATGTTATGAAGATATTTTTACCTCTTTTACAAACAGAAAACTAATGAATAAGCAATGAATAAACAATCTCCCCTCAATAAAAATTCCTGCCATGTGTGCTGCAGCTTGTTGCCTCACCTGTGATGATAACACTGTCTGAGGGTAAATTGTGCACTGAAACAATCCATGTCAAAAAAAATGCTTTTCTTATCTACTGTGTTTGAATTTTTTGTTTAGTAATTTTTTAATTTCTGGTCATTTTGGAAATGATGCTTTGAAACAGCTTTACTGTAAGATGGGATAGGCTATAAACTTCAGATGAGAAGAGGTAGGACTAGGTGCCTGAGGAAGAGGGACTTTAATTTGGCTTTTTCATCAAAACCAGAGTAGTGAAACACCAGCCTAAAGGCTGGATTTGTGAAGAGTGTCTGAAGATATAGAGTATGTCTGGTGTGTTCTCAAAGGCATTAAACATAATAAGTTTAATGGTGTTTCCAAAAACACAAAGCATGCTTCAACCTGTAATTGTACCTTTCAAACTAGATCCTAAGACTCTGAAAAGTGTCTCACAAAAAACCCAGCACTTTTGTTCTTGGGTATAAACGTAAGCCAGGAAAAATATTTCCTTATGTTAAGTCTGAAACTTGCATATATCCTAACTGACCCTTTACACATGGGAGAGACATAAGGTTATATTGCATGTGCACAATGGAAAATATTCTGAGAATATTTTTCAGGCTTTGTACTATTTGGATTAAGTTTGTTATCTTATTTTTCCCAAATGCATGCATGTACCTCTGAAGGACTTTCTGGTATTTGCCTGAGACCCAGAGGTAAATAGTTCACCTACATGACTTAACAGGAGTTTGCTCCTGCTTGATGTGTGGGAATTATTCATGCATGCAAATAATGAAACAGATAATTTCTTCTTTTTTCCATCATTGAACCTCCATTCATTTTTGTTTAGTGAGAACATCTGTTAACTTTCTTTTGTATTATCAAGTTGTCAATGAGAGAACAAGCTATAAAATTTGAAGGAGTAAGTGAAAATGACAAGGAAAATTTAGATCAGGTATCATGAAAAATGGCTAACTAAAAGACTTGAGGGAAAACCTCCCAGGGGAAGTCATAAAGGGTGTTAATCTAGAGATGTGCAAAATTCCATTGAAAAAAATTAGTTATCAGTTAAGTGTGAATTAGGGAATGAGCCGGAGAACCTAGGCAGGCTACCAGATTTACAGCAAGGCACTACTGTTGCCTTGAAATATGCTCCTCACCAAAGAGTCTTAGATTTAGAGAATTTAGTGGGATAGTAATATTCATAGTCATCTTTTATATAAAAAACATATATGCATATATCCATGAAGTAGACAAAAGGACTACTTTACTAGTAGCAAAATTAAGAGTTTAAGTCCGTATTTTTTTGAATATCTTAATCACCAGCAGGCTTCCTCTAGGTGGGAAAATATTTTTTCAAAGTACAAATTAAAAAAAAAATTGTGATCATGGAGAGGATGTGGGACATGAAAGAATTTTGTTGTTTAGTGGTTCTGAAGACGGAGGTTAGCAGAGTTTTAGCTTTTCAAGGAATGATATTTCTTGAATGACAACATTGCCTCTATTACTGTTGTGGAACACCTTCAGTGAAATCTCCTGGTGATAGTCTGATGATTCTTGCAGTTTGATATTCATTCAGCCTCCTCAAGGATGAGGGGCAAAACAGTGAATTCAACTCTTTTGCTTCCTGGATGAGTGCATCAGATGCTAGCCAATAGTTAGAACAGGAAACACATCTCTTCTTCAGACAATACAAGTGGCTAGTGGCTGTAGCAGAAATTTCAAAGATGTTCAGACTCAGAATTCATAATAGCAGCTTTGGGCTGATGTGGTTCAAAAAAAAGCTGGGCAGCACACAAAGACAACTGGATTTCTAGGGCTTTGTAAAACTCAAGGAACTCTTGTTTTGCTTTGTTATCAAAGCTTAAGAAGCTCTATTTTTTGTAAAGGTGCTTAGACCCATTAGACCTAGCCTAAGCCACACGCAATGTCCTTCTCTTAAGCTTGTTTAAGCTCTTTATGACAGCCTATTCCGAAACTTGTCTCTGAACATATCATATTTTGAATAGAGCCATGAAAACATTTAAATTGTTCTATCACTAAAAGAGTTACTTCCAAGTCCAAAAGACCTCAAATAGTAGGTCATCTTTGAAAACTCTTGAACTGTGCAATAAGATATTTTTCTCTCAAACAGTGGAAGAGTAAACCAATTAATATGGCCTTTTAGCATACTTTTTCATGTCTTTAAATTCCTCAAAATCCTCATGAATTTGAAGGTTTATAATTCATTTTAATCAAAATTGGCATAACTTAAAGTAGTGGAAATAGTGAAAGGTAGAACAGGCTACTAATTTAACTGTAGAGTTCAAATCTAGATGTGTTTGGTAATTCCTAATGTCCAAGAACAAACAAAGAAAAGAAAGAGAAGTCTCCATTCCATGTTCTGAAATCCCAGGTTAGCCTGCTAAAGCAAAATTATCAGAGGCAGTTACCAAATAGAATCCTATCATATGATGGATAAAAATTCAGCAGCCTAGAAGGTCCAGGGAAGAAGATCTTTATTTTTGCAACTGTGCACATTATATATAATACTACTGAACATAAAATGGATGTGAAAACTGACTCAATTCTTCTAAAATAAGACAAGTTATTTTTTCACATTACTGCACTCCAATATGCTCTATACCTCTCTCCCAAGAAATTATTATTCCATCAAACATTTAAACTTTTATGATTGTATTATAGTGCAAAAGTTCTTAGTGCATTTCAAAAATATTGTTTGAAAGCAAAATTAATGTGATTTTGTTTCTTTTTTTGTTTGTTTGTTTGTTTTGAGGTGGTGAATTGCTTTCTTTTTTCCAATTAATTTGATAGAGTTCTGCTAGAACTACAAACAGCTGGGTTTTCCCAAAACTTTGGCTGCATCAATGCTATTATGTGCATTACCACCCTCTCAGAGCTTATTGCTAGGAGTATAGCAAACTATAAAGTTTTTCACTCCACTTTTGTACTTGCTCCTTGATTTCTCTGCATCTGGTATGATGATTGTCTGATGGAAATGTTCCAGCTACTTCTTTAGATAGAAACATCTTGTGAGTAGATTTTTTTTTTTTATCATTTAGTGGAATGGAGCAGAATTTAAGCAACATGAACATGAATTCTTCTGAATTGGTGAAGTGCTCATACTTCACCACCACAGAGGTAGTGGTGATATATGCAAACCTCTAAAGTAGAACACAGAATTACATAAATGCCAAGTAATATAATTTCCAGTCTGTAGCTTTATTGGTGGTGCTCAAACTTGTGAGCTCTTTTTAAATTTTATAACTGGTGTTATATCACACAAGTGACATTTATTAAGAAATTTTTGAGCATATAATCATTAAAACTTTGTAGTAGTTTGGTTGCATAGATCTACTGTAAAAATATGGTGAATATAGGAAGGAACTGCCCTGATGACAAATGTGAGAACTACATTATCAAAGAATTATTTCCACTGCTACACAGTGAAAATGAAAAAGTATCTTTAGTACTAATGATGCACAGAAAGAAATTTCAAACAACAGTGATAGGATCTCACATAAAACTATCTGATTGTGCCCAAATATAAGGGATACACCTTATTTTAAGTTATTTAAATTTTGGTATTTAAATTTTACATACCGAAGCCCAGGGGCAGGTATGAGGATTGGGTTCTAGACTTGTCTTCTGTGTAGAAAAGTATACAGAAAGGAATAACAGTATGTACTGTACAAGGCATCAGAGTATTGCCTTTATAAGGGCTACTTGTAATGATGTGAAATGTCAGAATATTTTGGGGTTTGAAAAATAAGCCTTATATGCAGGAGCTAGAAACTATTTCCTCAGCTGATAACATCAGATCTTTACTCCAATTGCACCTCCAGCTGCAGTCTATTTCCCTGCAGTGTGACCATTTTTCCTAATTAAGATTGTCATCTCTGTCAGGCTGAATTGTATCTACATCAATTAACTTATTCAAATTGATTATGGAATAGGGCCTAGAAGGAATAATGTGGTACTCAAGTGACATCTTCTTTCATATGTCTCTTTACACATGCCTTTGTCCTTTGCTTTGATCTCTAAAGTCTCACTGAATGGCAAACACCACTTACCTCATTGAGACAAGTATCAGACTACAATGCCTTATATGTGGGCAGAGCATATTACACAATATAGAAACTACTGCAAAACCAGTAATCATACTGATACTTCCAATTTTATGCCTTCTTTACCTAGGACCAAATTATACTAATTCTTACAGAGATGCCTTTTTAACCTTGGTAAAACTGATGTATGTATGGAGAACAGTGTTTTTTGAGACTTACAATAGCGGTGTAACCAAAAAATAGTTTTTTTTTTTTTACACTTAATAATTTGTCAAGGTAAGTATTTCAATCCATTAATAATCATTTCATTAGAGTCTACGTAATAATAAAATTACATGGAAAAAAAGTTTGGCTTGAACAGTGAAAATAGCTTGATATACTCCAAGAAGGGACTTTACACATGGAGATACTTTATTTTCTTCAGAGGTTTTGTTTCCTTCTAAGCCACACCATGTACAAAGAGGGTAGTTACCGATTGCTTCATTGCTGCAAACGCTCCATTATAGTGAAGAGCTGCTATGTAACTAAGATGGTATTCTCTAGCCGTTTATTAGAAATGTTACAGTTGTTGACATACACCTCCTTTTATACAGCACTTGTACTTTTAAATTTCCTCACCTTTCTTAACCTTTCCAGAACTACTTCAATTTCATGTCTAATATTTCATATTATTAATAGGCTGTGATATAGTTTTGCCACAAGGAATGCCAGAGCTCAGCCTAATCGCTGGTAATGTAGGAGAAAGCTTTTCGTGCATATTGTCTTCTTAGAAGCAGGTCTAGAGAAAACAACTGTAAAACTTAAGCTGTCAATATACTAGCACTGTGGTTTTGTGAGGTATATGCTTCCTTGCTTGGACACATATGGCAAAGTGGGCATTAGTTTCAAACACTGTAAAATAAACTTTCAAATCATATATGCACTATGCTCTGTAGCCATAGCCTCATGCTTGGGCTTAGTGCTGATGAAACTTGTCTGTTACAGTATCCATGTGCAAAAAAATGACAAATGAGGAAGATTCCAAGGATGAATAAATTGCTGGACTTGTCTCCTAAAAGTTAATTTCTAGTTCCATTGAAATAAGTGCCAGTGACATAAACTTTTTGGTTTTGTTTTCTTGAAGATAGAATGAACCCTCTGACACAACGGGTTTAGGCTGACTTGCTTGACTTTGCCTGTCCCTACCGCATATAGCAACAGCTATGACACTGTAATACACTGCACCAAGTGCTTCAGTAGTCAGGATTGTTTGTAAAAATCAGTGGTTACAAAGTTGCAACTTTTTAAAAAACTTCTCAGGTGATAATGCAACTTTCAATTGAAATATTATTCAATTATTTTCAGAAACACAGAAATTACGATTATTTACAGTTGGTCTTTTAATATAGTTCCAAACAAAGACCAGATTCTGTGTAGCCAAAATGATCCCTCTGCTGCTTCGAGGGAGAATATGGAAGATGTTAACTTACCCTCCTAAGACAGTTCCAATTTTCTGAGTACTTCTGTAGAAAGTGCATAATTATTTCATAATTATTTCAATAATTATTTCAAGAGCTGGACAGAGTAATTCTAATGAAACAAAAGTGTGTCAAAATTACAATTCACTAAAT